>PVIR01024875.1:0-25475 GCA_004026965.1 Petromus typicus | reverse complement strand
CTGTCTTCTAGGTCTGAAATTCGGTCTTCTGCCAAATTCATTCTATTGTGCAAGCTTTCATTTTCTTTCTTAATTTCCTGGGCTTCTGCTTGTAGGTGTTTAAAAGGTTCCAGTGCTTTTGCTATCTTGCATTCTATCAGCTCCATGATTTCCTCTTTAGCTTTATTAATCATCATGTTGACAGTGTCCAATATCTCTGATTTCATCTCAGAGATCAGTTCTGATTTCCATTTTACTAGATCTGCTTTGGTTACCATTTCCGAGGGCCCTGGAGACTGGGCTTCACACTTCTCTATCTCCCTTCCCCCTGTGTTACTTGGAGGAGAGGATCTTTGTGTCTGAGATTTGGAGTGTTTCCTCATCTCTGACTTGCCCTGTTTTCTGGCACTGTTTGTTCCAAGTTACTTTCCTTTTAATAGTTAGGAACCTTAAAATAGCAGTGTTTCCTGGGTTGCTCTTTGCAGTCTGTATTGGGACTAATACAAGCTGACTGGATGTGCTTCTGCAGTTACTGTGGAGAAAATCAGACTCTGACCTGCTAACCTCAGTCCCTGGGTGCTCTTCCGGTGCAGGCCTGGAGGCCAGTAAGCTCTAACCCCGGCGCAGATTCAGTGACGCAGACTCGGTGCTGCAGTCACTGCTGCCCGAGCCGCCTGCTGCTAAACTCAGCCCCTGGGCGCTCTTTCGGCGTGGGCCTGGAGGCCAGTAAGCTCCAAACTCGGTGCAGATTCAGTGGCACAGTCGCTGTTTCCCAAGCCGCCCGCTGCTAACCTCAGTCCCTGGGCGCTCTTCCGGCGTGGGCCCGGAGACAAGTAAACTCCAAACCCAGTGCAGATTCAGTGACGCAGACTCGGTGCTGCAGTCAGCGCTTCCTGAGCCGCCCGCTGCTAAACTCAGTCCCTGGGCACTCTTCCGGCGTGGGCCTGGAGACAAGTAAACTCCAAACCCGGCACAGATTAAGTGATGCAGACTTGGTGCTGCCGTCGCCATTTCCTGAGCTGCCCACTGCTAAACTCAGTCCCTGGGCGCTCTTCCGGCATGGGCCTGGAGGCCAGCAAGCTCCAAACCCGGTGCAGACCCAGTGGCACATTCGCCATCTCCCGAGCCGCCTGCCGCCAACCTCAGTCCCTGGGCGCTCCTCCGGCGTGGGCCTGGAGACAAGTAAACTCCAAACCCGGCGCAGATTCAGTGACCCAGACTCGGTGCTGCAGTCATCGCTTCCCGAGCCGCCCGCTGCTAAACTCAGTCCCCGGGCGCTCTTCCGGCGTGGGCCTGCAGACCCCTGCTCCACTTTCTAAAGGAATCATTATTATCTTCCCTACATATTACATTTAGCATACAAAAAGGCCACTCTGACTCACACACGGTTGATTCAATATATCTAGGAGAGCTCTGATTTAGTTTGTCATCTTTTGAGGTCACAAGAGTTTAACCCTCTCCTCTATCCCATGTTGATGTCTCCATGCACTGTGTCACCTTTATAGGTTCTGTCGAATGTTCAAAGTGCAACTTTGTGTTTCTTCTGTATAATATTGTCCAGCCTAGAATCCTTGACTGCATGGAATGACTTCCACAGATGTAGTTTCTGAGAAATATGAAGTATCAACAAAAGCAAGTAGAAACTTATGCTTCTACCAGAAGATATAGTCACTGTTTTCCACTCACCAATAATCCAGGGAACATAAACAACAAAAGTATAATTGACTCACAAATTTGCTACAATAGTAAAAGGAGGTAGGTTGTGTTATATTACAAAGTCACTTTTGATTTTTCTGTCAGTGTCTTCAAAAGCAATCTTCCTTGGTAGTCTATAAAATCTTCTTACTTGAAATCTTTCGTACTCAAACAATTAAAGTGAAACTATCCCCAGTAGAGCTAAATCCAAAATTCTCAACTCACACAAATTAGCACAGAGCCTTTGTACACAGAATCTGCAACATGGTCATCTGTGTTTATGTTCTGCCCTAATTAGATATGTGGCGTTAGGTAGCCACTTTGCTTATCACTTCCTCAATTTCTTGGTTTATAAAAGGGAACATATTTTTTAGGATGTTCCTCATGGGATTTAAGTGAGGATTAAGACTTTATTTCATTTTTCACAGAGTATCTTCTTGTAAGAAACACAAATGTATCCATTTTATTTCTGGTACAGTGTTTCCTGGTAAGATTAGGTAAGTATTTGCTATCATTTTTTTTTTAATTTCTGTGAACACATGATTTAGCTGCCCAAGGATGTCATTGTACATTGGGAGTGTTGGACTAGCCCACGGTCCTGAAACTGGAAGTCTACAGAGGAGAAAATGAAGATGTAAATGAGTTCTAGAATATCTAGTAGATATTGTGAAATATAAGATATTTAAAAGGAAATGGGGTGTAGGGGTAAGTAATGAAGGGAAAAATAATGTAATGATAATAAAAAAGGAAACAAAGTCTATGTATATAGGGGGCGGGGGCTGTGGAGTGAGTATGGGAATCAGAAAAAATAATAATTGAGTCATGTCATATACTAATACAAATTTTCAATGCTAAGTGTGACCATGATGTATATATGTAATGTACCAATAAAGATTTGAGTTTAAAAAAAAAAAAAAGAATTCAAGCCAACCAGGATACAGATAGGTTATATAATCAGAAGACACTAGAGCATGTGATTTGACAAACCTGATTTTTCTACTTCTGTCAAAGACAAAATAGGATTATCATAGAAAGTTAAGGGACTTATATACACAGAGGCTGACCACTTAGACCGAAGTACTGAAGCCATGCCTCAGTGTGCCGTTTCCAGGGCTGGCTGAAGCCTCAGCTAGCCAGCCTGTGTGCCCCATCACGCCGCTTTCTCTCACGTGTCCTTTGCTCAGTGTTCTGGGATTTCAGAGACAATCCTTACGGCAGTACTTCCAGGAAACAATAGGAAGCCCTGACACGACTCAGCCATGAGTTCCAGCTTTTCTGCATAAGGAAAATTGTGTTCCCCTCTCTGCACATAAAAATTCAGAAAGTTACATTCCCTCCCCAGCTGAAAGTGAAGTGCCCAGTGAAACAGCCTTGAAGACAAAGCCTGTATTAAATGACATTTTATGTACTCATCATGATTTGCAAAACTTTTTTCCTCAAACTAAACTAACTTTTAAGTGTATTGTTTGCATGTGTCTTTACATTTTATAAGGAAGAGAATGCAACTTTTTTATTCTCAGTTTTTTGAATGAAAAACTGGTACAAACACATCAAATGTCGTACCCTATTACCTCTTCACAACAAAAAGGAGACTGATGGCAATTAAGTTGACCTTCCCTCCAGTTCTCTTTGTAGAAAAAAGTTCTGATTAACACTGCAAGAGAACAGTAACGTAAATTACTTTGACAAAGTTTCAACCTGATTTTTGTTGGTTTATATTTTACCAATTTATATTTGTCTGAGATAAATGGTTTTAAAATTGAGTTTATTGGTACATTTGAGATATACGCTGTGATCACATTCATACAGGTATGAATACCTTCATTGAATACCTGTGCATGATATATCTTGATTACTATTTTTCCCACTGTCCTGCCCTCCCTTGAGCCCCTCCACATCCTCTTATATGAACTTGCTTCCAAGTCTTTCGATAGGATGAGTCCCTGAGTTCAATTAACGAATGCTTCACGTTTTGGGCTATCTGGTTCTATGAACTTTTTCCCTCATTTCTCATATTTTTAAAACCAGTTCTACATACTTTCTACACAACTGATGTATTTCTCTTATCATCTTTACCTATCTTCTAGATGAGGAAAAAATTATCAAAATCAGGGTACATAGAAGGGCAAATGACAAAAGTTTTTCTGAACTAGTAAAAAAGGTTTAAACTTCTTTTTTTCTTTTTTTTTTTTTTTTTTTTTTTTTTTTTTTTTTTTTTTTTTTTTTTTTTTTTTAGACAGGGTCTTGCTTTGTAGTTCAAGCTGACCCTGAGTTCACTGTGTAGCCAAGGTGAGCCTTGAACTACAGCAATCCTCCTGGCTCTGCCTCTTGAGTGCTGGAGTTACAGACATGAGCCACACACCCAGCTCAAACTTCATTCTTGTGGGAGACTAAGGAAAATTGAAGCCTAAGTGGCCTCCTTCGTGAGCATAAAGGAGAGAGGCTGCACCTAGGAGAGACTGCATATTGCAGGTTCTAGAGAAAATCAGACAGCTGAGGTTAAGTCGTTTACCAGAGTATGTATTAATGGATATTGTAAAGCAAGTGAATCATGTTATTTTGATTGTTAGTACCTGTGTTTGGGATGAATAAAGACAAGATGTATCAGATGCCGGGGACTCTTCTTCCTAGGAAGGGGCAAGAGTTCCCTGTATGCCCAAATATTAAACTGATTCCATGTCTCTTTGTTATTCATCCTTGTTCACCCCTGAATTAGGAAGAACAAAGTAGTGGGTCTTGATCCTGGAACAAGACCAGCCAAATGGATCAGCTACCGATGGCACCCCAAAATAGGACTGAGACCTGAGACCTGACTCCATATGCATTCTTTTACTGATTAATTCATTCATACACACAAACAAAATATTGAGTAAAATGAACCAAGTCTGGGACTCGTGATGAAGCAAGTCATGGAATAGGTAGAGGATAAACAGATTTTTAAAATAATGATAAAATAATCCCTGAGCTCAAATAGCTTATATGCAATACAACAGTACAACCATAATGTTGTATTATAGTGCTACATCCAATTCTCTGAGATGTCTAGAAAAAGTTTCCTGGGGGGGAGGGATGACATAAGGTACAGGGGGCCCAAATCTTATAGCAACACGAAACATTTGAGAAAGAGGAAGCATCTGTTTCCACTGAAATGCCACTAGGATCACTGCAAGGAACTGGGATGTGGTGGAAAATGGGATGCAGGAAAGTTTTTGCTCCACTTCCTCTGTCCATGTAGACAAAAATCAGCACTGAGATTACTCTAAAGGGAGGAAATGCCCATTCATTTGGAGGGAACAGGATGAGTACAGAGGGGTTCAATCCACTGCCCACCTTGGTGGTGATAAGGGGAAGTGAGTTTGTGTACCCATGGTACTGCTTGCAGCCCCTCACATGTTTTCAAATTCTTCGGAAATGTCAGCCAAAAATCACCTGGGTGATAAGAAAAAGCACACAAATATAAGAATGACGAGGTTCCTGTTGTGGGAAACAGATGGGAAGATAGATATAAAGAGAAAGGAAGAGGAGGAGAACATTGGTTTGTTTGCTGATTATCCCTGCACAGAGGTTTTAAGCCATTTAGGAAACATGAGTGACTTTTAGGAATGTGGTAGCAATACAGAAATGAGATACCAATATAAGAAAAACCCAGGGAATAATTACCTTTATATGGACTATCTGAAGGTCAAGATGAGACTACAAGTGAAAGAGTTCTGCTGTCTGTTTATGAAATTCTTAATGTAGAGTAATTTTAGGTATAGAATTAATTTTAAAACTTTTGAACATGAAATATTTATAATTTGTGGCCAAAGATCTCTCACAGAGGACTATTCTGTTAGGATGGAATATAATTACTTAAGGGGAGACCCAGAGTTTCTTATGAGAAATAGACAAGGATGATTCTGTTTGCCCATCATTGAGTGGCCACTGGCTTTTACTTAGGGAGGAGGGGCTAGCTGCTTTGTTTAGCCAGGTGTTTATTTGGATTAATTTATCCAAGTCATTCTGATTGTTAAATATCATGAATAGAACCCCTAGAATCCACACCAGAAAGGTGATCAGTAACAAAAGGTATCATCATTTGATTTTAATTGAATATTGTAAAGAGCAGTTCCTCTGGAGCACTGATTTGCATTCTCTTGGATATGACCTGTCAGCAAGCAGAATCTCCTGGGAGCCACACATGTTAACATGAACAACTGTGCGATGCCATTATATTATACTGCTATCAAGAAGACCGACTCTATAAGAACGAAGACTGTCTCTATCAGTTAAGAATCTTTCAGAAAACATAACCTTCATGAAGGAGCCAAAGCGCTTTTGTCATGTATATTGATAAAAATAAAATTCATCAATCAACTATAAATTTCAGTTTGACTGCATTTTTTGGGGGTTTTTGTTTTTTGTTTTTGAGACAGAGTCTCCCTTTTGTAGTTCAGGCTGGCCCTGAGCTCAGCCTCAAACTCATATCACTGCAGTCCTCCTGCTTCTGCCTCCTGAGTGCTGGGATTACAGATGTGAGCCATCACACCCAGCACTGTGGTGTGTTGTACTGATTGCTGCTGGGTGTGAGTCTCCATGCCCGGCATTGTTGTATGTGGTCACTGGGGATCGAACCCAGCCCCTTGAACTTGCAAGGGAGGTACCAGAACCACTGAGCTAAACATGGGGCCCTTGACTGCATTTTTACCTTCTCCACCCACTGCAAAGGACTATAATACTTCAGGCCTGGAAGGGAGCTTACAGATGATCAAATCCAAGTAGGTAAAAATAATTTTACTTCTTTTAAACTACATGATACCCCTGTGAGGTGAAGTAGAGATCACAGATAAGAAGCTGAGGCATCAAGAAGTGCACTCAGGTCACTGGGTTTACACATGGCAAAGGACTCTGGCCTCAGTCCTGTGTCCCTTCATCGGCAAAACTACATGACAGAACGTATTTTATTCTCTGAAAGCGGTCCCTAGAGATAGCCTGCCAATATCATAAAGAGTAACAGAGTTTAAGGCCTTCCACTTCACAATAACCACAGGCCACTGGAACCACATCAGAGAAGAATCTTGAATAAATGCTAATGAAATAAAATGTAAAGAGTTGGAGGAGAAGACTATTCTGGGACCTCATAGCTTATACAAGAGTGTGTTCTCAAAACTTCTAAGTTTGTTTCCGGATCCTCCCTCTCTTAATCTGGATGAATTCCCTAAATCATGTAATTTTCCCAGGTCCAACTTTCATCTGCCAAATAAAAATAATACTCATGATGGCCAAGAGGTTATGATGGATATAAATGAGCAAAATTAAAAGAACATGCCGCAGGCATTAAGAGCTATCAAATTATGGACTGAATTGAACAGAGGCTTTGATAGGTAGTTTGTCTTTAAAATATAGAATAAGTTGATTAAATTACACTACCCTGGCAGCTACTAGACACATACATGTATCTAGCATTTCTGGAACTCTTTGCCAGTGGGACAATTTAGAATTGAGAAGGACTCACTGATGTACCTTTACTGTTCCCAGCTAGTACCTGGCCATTTGCTTTATCCAAATGAAGGATTGACTGAGACAACAGCGATAGCATAAAACAGGGTAATATTCATTTATGGAAACTTTCCAAATATTTCCATCTCTCTTGCCACACCCACAACATTGCCAGTAACCTTTTGGTGCATTCACTAAATGTCTTTTTGTGTGGCCCTGCTACATACGCACTGGACACAAGCTTTCACTTGCAGGCACTCTTTTCCCTTCATGAGGACTCTTAGCCAATAGAATGTTGCTAACTTCCAAGGGAGGCTAAGGCTGGAAATGTCAGCTCAAGAGCAGGCCAGCAGAACCTGTTTCAACAGCTTCTAGAGACAGAGAAAGCAATGATTCAAGTCAGGCAAGCTGGTGTTTCAGTATGTGAACAGTTAACTTTCACCAGCTGTGTTCTCTGCCCATCCTCTAACAAGCTACTGTACCTCATCTTCTGTGAATGGGTGGGAAGCAAAAAGGAAGTTCAGATCTGAGCCTGTCACGTGCAGTCAAAGGAGAAGAGCATCTGGCAGATACTGATCTCACTTGTTCCTGTCTTGCCTTGAAGACAAACAGCTCTGTTTACAGAGTTAAAGGAGGTCTAGTGTGTAAATGTGGTTCCAAAACAAAGAGCAGCTAAGCATTTACAGTTTTCTCCATTGATGTTCAGAAAGATGCCCTGTGTTTCCCCATTCAGTTGAAGTTTCTTCAACATTCACTTGTTATGAATAAACCATACTGGTCTTGTTACCCTCTGAAATTCTATAATGAGCATTTTTCAACCTTGGCCAGTATTCTAAGGAGAAAACCATAATTCTCACCATGGTAAAGTCCAAGGAAATCAGAATATGAACCCACTGTTGATATATTTTCTTTCGACATACAAAACTGTACTGAAACTGCTGACTTAGAATTTGAAATGCAAAGATATTTTATCTGAGAATTCTTATGGCTTCAAATACATTGCATCTTTTTAGCAATAATGTCATATTGCATATTCATTTGAATTTAGTATCTTTTTATGTCTAGAAGCCCTTTCAAAAAGATTCAAACTATATTCCTAAATATAAATCCCTTCTACTTTTATTATTAAATTTATAATTGTGTCCAATATGAAAAATGCTTCATTTAGCACTCTAGCAAGCAGTGTATCTATTTCGAGTTTTGAGACATTTGCCAAGATTCATGTTTGAACAAAAATATCATGGTCTTTTGTATAGATCTCTGTTTTCTAGGAAGACATATGAGATGGAAATTGGCAAATTGCAATTGTGCTTTAGAGTGTCTAGTAAAATTAGTTTGGATCTTTGATGTATGGGAAAGTGGTTTGAAAGGCTGGCCAAACCAGACACAGAGCATGGCCGTGCCAAGGAAGCCTGAGCAGTACACTGAGACATTCCAAATCGTGGAGGGAAGCTGCTTAATTAGGGAAGTTGCTAGTTCTGAAGCTTGGGTGATTTAAACTCTTAGTAAGAAAAGTTATTGGTGAGTTGATAGGTCAGCCATGATCTGAAGACTTTTTCTCTTAACATAACAATTTGTCTTCAGACTTTTAAAACCCTCCAGAAGACTCAATCCTAGCCAAATATTTAGTGGTTTTGTGAAGATTTTTTGGTGTTCATGTCAACTGCAGTTCTTCAGAAATCCATTTAAAGTGCTGTTTCTTTTCCATATGGCATTCTGAAAATGAATAGATTATAAATTTAAAGTTGTGACAAAAAGAACGCACTTTGTAACTATCTATGTACTTTGTAAGTTTCTCAAATGAGCCCAGAGTAAACACCATGTTTGTCATAAGGCTTGTGACTTAAATTAAAACAAAATGTATACTTTCTTGGCAATTAGAATCACTGTATGTATGGCAGGACTTAAACATTAATTTTGTTTTTACCGACTCTATAAATGGACCTTAAGGAAGCATGAATTCCCCAAATTTCATTGCAAAAATTTCTAAACATTTTCAGCACAATCTTACATTCTAAAAGTTTGAGTGCTATTTATAGTGTTATTCTGAGTCTACCTTGCTATTTCATTATGTACAATGTGGATATCACATCTTAGATTTTCAGATACTCATGGGGCCATAACTTTACCTATTCACATGAATATGACACTAGTAGGCAAGCCGAACGGCGCACCCATCTGCAAAGCTTGCTAGAGTAATGGTTCGCTTCAAGGTGGTTCTCCACCCATAGATTATTGCACTTTATACACTGTGATCCTCACCTCCTTCCCGTCCTTTAACCCTTGCCCTAGCCCTAACCTGTACCCTAATCAGTACCCTAACCCTAACCCTTATGCAACCATTTGTGGAGTGAGTACAGGCCAGGGAGAAGTCTAGCTGGAGAATGCGACTAAAAATAAAATGATAGAATGACTGCTCCCATCAGATCTCTCGCTTGAAATCTGACTAAAAAGATTTAGTGAATTAGGGTCAGAGGTGGAGGAAAATCTTCGACAGTTTATAAGTGAAAGTGAGAAGGTACCGCCTGAAGCTTGAATCTACATTGCTGTAGATTTAGGTTTTGAGTAGAAACAAAATGGAGAAAAAGAAAATAGAAGACTTTATTAGTTATAAGAAAATTTGGAAGAAAAAGTAAGTAGAGCAGAAGGAAAAGCAGAAATAAAACCACGAACATGGCACAGTAGTGCTGGGGTTGGCAGCACAATCAGATCCAGACAATGGAGACACTTGAGCATTTGGACCAGGCCCAGCTCTCTTTCTATTTGGCTGCAATGTTATCAAGACTTCTCTGCCTTCCTTTCTTCCTTTTATAACACATTCCCAACTATATAAGACACAGAAGATTTTTCAAGTTTCTGTCCAATGACCCTGACCCTTTAAGTAAATATCAATTTGCCATAAAGTGAGACATCTATGTCGTGCACTGACATACATCTATTCCGTGTTTTGATGCACTCTATTAAGAATAAAAATGTAAAAATCTGCAACTATTGCTTTCAGAGGACTCACTGTCCTTTACAGAGGTAAGAGCATAGAGAGATGGAGACTCAAGGGGGTTATATACAGGCACTCTGGAGCCAGACTGCCTGCTTTCAAATCCTAGCTCCATTGTCAACCATCCTCCTTAGCCAGCTACTTAGCTTCTTTGTGCCTGGCTCTCCTCATCTATGTGAGGCTGACTTTAAACCTATCTCAGACATTGTGACGAGCATTATACGAGTGAAGGCCTATGAAGAAGGGAACAGAGTTCAGAGCAATAAGTTATCCAGGACCTTCCTGAGAATCTTGAGTCTCTGTGGAAATGAATCCTTATGGAAAGGAAAGAACTAGGTAGAATAAAAGCAACTCTACAGATGCCAGTCCCTTGATGAAGGACAGTCTTTATACCAAACCAGCCAGAAAGGGTAGAGAGTTACCCCTAGATTCCAAGGCAACTATTCACAGAACAGACCCCCATCCAGCACTATGCAGCTGTGGCACAGAAGCTCCCTCTTCTCATCAGTCACTCACACTCCAGGGAAGGAGCTTGGTTGTCTTGACTCTCTACCTGGCTCATCTCAGCCAGACATCTGCTACATATGCTGCTGTTGTGTCTGCTTCACCTTTCCCCACATGATATTCTTCTCACTCCTTCTTTTCCTTCCTTGTACTGTCTCATAGCAAAGCACCAGAGCAATTTTCTTTACAATACTCGTAACCACAAAAACATACATTTCCCACTTGGCTCGGCCATATTCAGAGTAGATCAAGACCATCTGTGCTTGTGTATCCAGTATCCCCCAATCCACCCCATCTCCTAAATCTAATCCTCTCTGTGTAATTTAGCAGTGTTTTTATGCTATAAAGCCCTTACTAATTTTTAAACAAAATTGCCTTAATATATTACAATTGCTAAATGCAATACGGAAATATTTATTTCTCTTGCCAACTATAAATTCCAGAGCCGTTAGCTGCCTTGTACGTCTTGCAGAATTCTACATGATTCTAACAATGAAGATACAGTTGCTAAAAGTCATTCCTTTGAGATATGACTTTCAATTTTATTAGGAGTAAATATTGCAAATTATCAACTAGCTAACTGTCCAAGGAAAGAGAGCAAATGAGCCTTCTGGTGTTTAACTTCCCCTTGAAACTAACCTGGCTGACCTCTGAGAGATGGTGCCAAATCTTTCAGAGGGCACCTGCCTTCCAACTGTTGGTTTGTATTTATCATCACTGCAACACATTAAGGCATAAGTTCTACTGAGAGGGGAATCCAGTTGGAAAATAATATCCTTACAACATTTTGAATACATAATATGGTCATATAAGTATAGTTATGTATAACCACTGCAAACAAGAAATAATTTTAGCAATTCTACATTTATAAAATGATGTAAATATTCATTATTTTTTCAGGGATTGGAGAGATCATAAAGGCTATCTTCAGATTCTTAAAATCCAGTGAGTGGGATTTGCTCCAGTGAATCTTTGAAAGTTTTCAGTTTTTATGGCTCATGCAGCATATGTTAGTTGAACCCCTTGTTTTATGCAATATAGTTGGATAGATTCTGGAAAGAGCACAGTAATAGAAACAGATTTGAGATATCAAGAAACTTAAAATCTAGTATAAGCAATAGCACATATATGTATGTGTTCAATAGATTAATAGACATTCAATGATATTCATATCTTGATCTCTGAAAAGTGAGAATATGTTGCCTTACATGGTAAGATAAATTTTCACAGATTTGATTAAAGTTGAGGTCATTATAGTGGGAAGGATTATTTTGCATTACCAAACTATGCTCAATATAATAACAGAGTATCTTATAAGGAAAGAACTTTTCCCTATTATAGGAAAGGAATATGTGAATGGTCAGAAAGATTCAGGGCTGATGGTGTTGTTTTGTTTTGTTTCATTTTGTTTTTTTCAGTGCTAGTGGTTTTTGAAAATTGAAGGGGACCATGACCAAAGTTACACAGGTGGCTTTTGAAAGCTGGAAAAGGCAAGAGAATAGATTCTACCCTACAGGTACTAGGAAGGGACTCAACCATACTGACAAGAGATCCTGGAGGGCAAGAGCTATGAATATATGTGGTACCTAAGATAAGACCTTCTATAGGAACACCTCAAACTGATTGTGTAAGAAGAGACTCAATCTCATTAATAGCTATCTCTTCTATGGGTTGTATAACCAGGAAGCTGTAGACAACAGGAAACAGTAGCACATTTCTTCACCAGCTCAAGTGATTCTAGACAGGATTTCAAATCACTAAGCTGTATCTGAATCACGTGAGTGCTTTCACAAATTTAGACATAACTGGACATACCTGAGAAATGCTTTTGCAGGATCTAAATCCAATAATTTTGAGCCAGGCTTATTATCATTCTTTAATCTCACTGAAACACAGGCTTTTAGGAAGTCACAGTATAGAGACTGAATGGTCTTAGTGTTTCTTTTCTTTTCCCATTAGGCAATCTCGCTTCCTAAAGGAAATTAGTATAGTACTGGGCTCTGTCAATAATGTCTTCCCGGGCTGGGGATATAGCTCAGTGGTTCCGGCATCTGTCTTGCAAGCGCAAGGGCCCGAGTTCGGTCCCCGGTAACCACATACAATACTGGGCGTGGAGACTCACCCCAGCAGCAATCATTACCACATACCACAGTGCTGGGTGTGGTGGCTCATGCCTGTAATCCCAGCACTCGGGAGGCAGAAGCAGGAGGATTGCTGTGATGTGAGTTGGAGGCTGAGCTCAGGGCCAGCCTGAACTACAAAAGCGAGACTATCTCAAAAAACCTAAAAAAAAAAAAAAAAACAAGAATGTCTTCCCTAGGAATGAGGTGTACCCAGCAGAGTTCAGTTTGTAGCATACAGGGAAACTCTTGTGTAAAGAGGGCAACAAGCAAATGAAAGTTGTTCTGAGGTATGATGGAAGGTCTATAAGTTTGTATGCATAGCCAGGGGTTGAAAGCCTTTGGAATATTATACTGCCCTTCATTCTTTAGTTTGTAGGACTTACTTTTCTCCACTCTTTAATAGAATCAAAAAACAGTAAGTGCTCATAATTCTAAGTAGAATTGTCATAGGAATTGAAACTTTGTGAACAGTTTCTGTTCTCCCTGTAGCATCTAGTCAATTTTCACCATAAAGGGTACAGAGATCTGGGTAAATTAAGGATAGTGGCTGGGCTGGGGATTTAGCTTAGTGGTTCCAGCACCTGCCTTGCAAGCTCAAGATCCTGAGTTCAATCCCTGGTTACCATATACAACAATGCCAAGATGGTGATTCACACCTGTAATCCCAGCACTGGGGAGGCAGAGGCAGGAAGATTGCTGTGAGTTCGAGGCTTTCCTGATCTACATGGTGAACTCAAAGCCAGCCTGAACTACAAAGTGAGACCCTATCTCAAAAAAAAAAAAAAAAAAAAAAGAATGATAGTAACAGTTTATTAAACATATATATTCTTAAAAGAAAAAAATTGTTACCTGATGGTGTGTGGTGTTTTCTTGAGTCCCTAAGGGGATGGTCCAGGCACAAATTTTTGAAGAATATCCACAGACCATTTGGATATGCATCCAAATTGATGAGCAATGTTCTGTAATCTAGACTCCAATTACCCACTTAGCTAACCACGGCCAGTCTTTCATGAGTACACTATGGAATGTGTCTGACCTTTGCTTCTGCACAACTTTTATTGTCTGAATGAAATTATTTCTCAGTTTTCCTAAGTGTGAAGATAGGCACTAGTGAAGTTTAGGAAGGGTATTATTTTCACAGAAAAACATTTTGAAATTATAACAGAAAATGAAATATCAAATTATTTTAAAAGATTTGGTGGTAGATGTTTCTCAAGGATTAAAAGCAACTGGTTAAGTTGCCTATTTACAAGAAAGTCACAAGGATGGGATCAGTCAAAAGCAAAGTGGCATTTTTTACCTTGGAATTCATTATCGTGGTCAGGTCATACGTGCCTGTGGCATTTGGGAAAATGTGGGGAAGAAATGTGGTTGGAAAAGAAGAAAAAATTGTCTCAATCACCCAGAAGTTATCTTTCAAACTCCAGATCTGCAGTGCCAATTTAAAATTTTCAGTAAGGAACAGAACAAAACTGGATTTTGGGCAAAGAGTGAGGTCAAGAAGACCATTAAAATAAGAAAAAAATACTTTGATACATATAGTCTTGGATAATTGAAAAGGTCAATAATCTATAGTCTTTGGAAAAATGATATCTCACCTAAATGTTAAATTCAACACAGGTGTCCTACAATTATATTCTGATTATAAACAGACATGTACACAGAAGGATTGGACACTCATTTAAAGGATTCATTTATCCACTGTAATATACTAATTATTTCCTTTAAAATTAAAATCTGTTGCACTTGCTTTTTACATTGTTTCTTCAAGAAGATTAAGAATTGTTACTATCCATAATCTGTCCTATGTTTCATGATTACCCTCTAAATGTCTACCACTGTGAAAAATACTATAAGAACTATAGAAGAAGTAAAACATTGTCTATTTATGTGAATCCTAAATCTAAGTATGAAAATATACTTCTACACATTCAGACAATGAGTAATAATTGACTATGTACCACCAGCTGCAAATATGATATGAATGAGTGAGATCACTATTACTAATGCATTTTGGAGAAGTCCTCAGAGGAAAGCTGAATTTGATCTTGACCATGGTTAATTGAGTGGAAAGGAGGAACATTAATTAAGAGTGTAGAGGGGGCTGGTTGCACAGTGGTTCCTGTGCCTGCCTTGCAAGCTTAAAGGCCCAGGTTCAATCTCCTAGTACTAAGTACCACAATGCCGAGCATGGTGACTCATGCCCACCAGTAATCAGTACCACATACCACAGTGCCAGGCATAGTGGTTCAAAAGCTCAGCACTTGGGAAGCAGATATAGGAGGATTGCTGCAAGTTCCAGGCTCGTCTGGGTTACATAGTGAGCTCAGGGCCAGCCTGAACTACAAAAATGAGATCCTGTCCCCACCCCACCCCCCAAAAAAACTGTAGAGTAAGCTCAGAAACATGCAAAAAGACAAAAGAATCCAGTCTGTCTATCTGTTGATCAGTGGGATTGAAATGTATGTGCTTGACATTTGGGGCACATTTATGGAAAAAAGACTACGGTTACTACTAGGAGCTTTGAGATTGCCCTGGGATTTTTCTACTATAACCTTTCATCTAATGGAAATTGAAATAAGAAGATAGTTTATATCTACTTATTTGAAAATGGCTTCTAGCTTATTGCTACTTGAACATTCTGCTCAGCTTTCTGTGTTTCTCAAACCTGTTTCCATGTCTGGCCATCATTCCTTTCTCCCATGTAGAACTCTGAAGTCCTCTCCATTGATAGATTATTGCTTCTTCTCACCTGTGAGGACTCACCTTGAGCAGGATGCAGTTTCATTTTTCCCTATCCTTTCCAGACAAGGTTAAGTTTAAGACAAAGCAGTTCTCAAACTAGATGGAATATTAAAAACCCTCATGGAGCTTTTAAGACCACGATGTTCATATGACAGCATTTTGAAGGTATAATCCAGAAATTAGCATGTTTCTAAGATTCAATTTCATTCCAATGTGCATTCATGAGAAATATAGCTGTAGTGGGCTGTTGTTGTTGTTGGTGGTCATTTGTCTGGATTTTTTTTAGACAAGGTCTCGCGTTGTAGTTCAGGCTGGCCCTACACTTACTATGTAGCCCAAACTAACCTTGAACTCACAGCAGTCCTCTTGCCTCTGCTTCCTGAGTGCAGGGATTACAACTGTGAGCCATCATGTCTAGTTGAAATATAGCTCTAAAATAATCAACTGAAGATTCAATAACAATGGTTAGTGCTCCACTTCAGTGAAGAGGAAGGAAGGGAGGAAGGGAGAGAGAGACAGAGACAGAAAGAGAGAGAGAGAGAGAGACACAGGCAGACAGACAGACAGACAGACAGACAAAAGAGAGAGAGAGAGTATCAGAGAGAGACAGACAGGCAGACAGAGAGAGACAGAGACACAGAGAGAGAAAGACAGAAAAAGAGTCAGAGACAGACAAACAGAGAGACAGAGACAGAGACAAAGAGAGAGAGAGAGACAAAAAGAGACAGACACACAGAAAAAGAGAGCCAGAGCCAGCAAGAGAGTTAGAGAGAGAGAGAGAGAGAGAGAGAGAGAGAGAGAGAGACAGGCAGGCAGACAGACAAAAGAGAGAGAGAGAGAGTCAGAGAGAGAGACAGACAGACAGACAGAGAGAGACAGAGACACAGAGAGAGAGAGACAGACAGACAGACAGAAAAAGAGTCAGAGAGAGAGACAGAGAGACAGAGACAGAGACAGACAGAGACAGAGAGAGAGACAAAGAGAGAGAGAGACAGACAGCCAGACAAAAAGAGACAGACAAACAGAAAAAGAGAGCCAGAGCCAGCGAGAGAGTTAGAGAGAGAGAGAAGAGAGAGACAGAGAGACAGAGAGACAAAGACAGAGACAGAGACAGAGACTATTGCTGCTGGAGGTTCCACTATGCAGCTCAAGGAAAACATAAGCCCTAAGCATAGTTTTCTTTAACATCTCTGTACCAGGGTAAGTCTCAAACAAGCATTCTCCTTTCCTTGATTGTCCAATGAGTAACAGTTGAGAAAATAATTGCATTTTTCAAGAATAACCATTTATTTTCAATGCTTTACAGTCTAAATTCATGAAAAACATTTTTAAAAAGTTTTTTGGGGCAGGGTCTCACTTTGTAGTTCAGTCTGGTCCTGAACTCAGCAATCCTCCTGCCTCTGCCTCCAAATGCTGGGGTTACAGGGGTGAGCCACCATGCCCAGCACTGTGGAATGTGGTACTAATTGCTGGTGAGTGAGTCACCACAGATGGCATTGTTGTATTTGGTTATTAGGCATCAAACTCAGGCTGTTGCACTTGCAAGGCAGGTGCCAGAACCACTGAGCTAAATCCCCAGCCCCAAGAAAATTCTCATAATTTCTCTTATTGTGTTGACATTTTCCATAATTTGTGAACAGGTATGATAGATTTTTTTCTTATCCTTCCCATTACATTCATTTGTTGCCACTTTTGACTTATTCAAAAGTAAGAAGAGAGCTCAGTTATGCTGCATCCATTTCCTAACATCCAGTTAGACAAAAAGTAGCTGAAGTTTGAGAATTAATTCTCTTAAAATGCACATTTTTCTTTCTTTGTGGTGTGAACAAGTGTGACTGTATTTTCTGTATAGATTGGATGAGTTACTTAAACTAACTGACTAAGTCTTTGGGGGAAAGGCAATATTAGAATCAAACTTTAAGATCATATATATACAAACTACAGGATCATATAGTTAGTATTATTACATTTATAAAATAATGTGTGTGAACCATACTGGGCGTGGAGACTCACACCCAGCAGCAACCAGTACCACATACCACAGTGCCGGGTGTGGTGGCTCACGCCTGTAATCCCAGCACTCGGGAGGCAGAGGCAGCAGGATTGCCATGATGTGAGTTGGAGGCTGAGCTGAGGGCCAGCCTGAACCACAAAGTGAAACTTGTCTCAAAAAACCTTCAAAAAAGATAATAATGTGTATGAAGCTCAGTGGGTGGAATATGTTGTGCTCCAAAGTTGATTATTATCTGATGTGCAAAAAAAAAGAAAAGAAAAGAAATCAGGCAGTTTTTACATTTCAAGTAGGAAAAGAAAATATTAAGGGGGGAAGGAATTTATGGAGCAAGTGGAAAGAACATGGAAACATAGATATTTGGATACTTACTCTCAGCAGACTCTGTTAATCTCTTCACAAACATGCTACTTCATTAATACATACATTTGTAACAAAATTCCTATGCTCATTTTATGGATCACAAAACTGAAACCTAAGAGTGCAATTACATATTCAGTATACCTAAGGGGAAGAGATTAAGTCAAGTTTACAAAGACAACCCGAGGCAGCCTGTACTATTGAGGTTTCCTGAGTGAGTTTTTTGTCGGCTACCTTCCTCATCACTCACATTAGACTATGCCTTTGGTTTATAAAAGGCTTCTAGGACTTGTACCTGCCTTCACGGAGTTTTGAATTCTTGAATGATTATCAGAGTTACTGTATGTATACACTCATGTGTTTTATGTGTATATGTATGTGTGTATGTTTCAGGTGGAAAGAGTATTTCAGGTTGAGTTCATTCCGTGCTTTATGGCATGTTATATTGTCTCATTACTTCATGCAAGACTCATCTCACTGCTCATTAATTTCCTTTTTAAAATTGACATTTATCTCAACTCTTACTTCTATTGCTCTTTCCCTTCCATGAGATACCATTTTAATTGCAATTTTTCCTTTACTTATGTTCTTAGAATAGCTATATTAATTAATGGATGCCTGTATGTGAGTATATGTGTGTGCAAATGTATGAAATGGTAACTGTCATTGGTTGACAACTTTTAAATTCAATTTTAATTTTTAAAAGTCTATTCATATTATTCTGTGCATATCAAGTATTTATTCAATTCTATAATGTATTTTACACCAAGTGGTAAATGCTAAGTTAGACTGTGGTACTCCAATGCCACAAGCAACATTTTTCCATCACAAATTTGCATAAGAATGTTTCTGGGGTCTAGCTTTGGGATTTCTGGACCATGCGTAAACTCATATTTGTTTCAATTATGCTCTACTTTTTAGAATGACCTACAATGGCCTTCTCACCTGTGAAGACTCAGAAGACTTGAGCAGGATGAAATTCACTTGTACAGGACCGTTACTAATATTTCCTTACAGATCATTTAGACTTGACATAGTTTGTAGAATATATATTCTGAAATACCAATCACTTTTATTAATTTAAAGATCTCAAAAGACCTTTAAAGTAATACTTCATAAAATAGAACAGAAAAGGGCCTCAGATAATCAAATGCAGTTCTTAAAACAGCATGGTTATAATCCCCTTGGTATAAAACATTAAAAAGGGTACCTAGTTGTGGTTCATTTTCTTCTCACTGGGAAGGATATTGTATGCCTTCCTTTCAGAAGAAAAACCTGTACTTTAACTTAATGGGAATACTTGAGGCTTTTATTTTGTAAGCACTGTGAATTGCAAAAGTGATTTGTAAGTGAGATGGGGAGATTGGCCCTGAAATCCTGGGTACATGATAGCCTTTCCAAAGACAAAATAACACATCAGAGCTTCATATCAGGACCTGGACCTGAAGCCTGAGAAGATACAATAGCCAGAAATACTAAGTTTATAAGACAGTAGGGAAAAAATAAAGCAATAATTTTAGATACTTGCAAGTCTGATATTTAAGTGGTATTGCTAAAATGACGCTTTAGTTCATCTGGACATCGAGGCTTGGTTATATGTGATCTTGGTCTCTTATCTCTCTTTCATGAAGCCTTTTTTTCCCAGTCTAATTTCCCCAATCTGCAAGAAAGATACTTTCTAACTTTCACTATATCAAAGTCTTCATTCTTTTTGCTTAAGCAAGATTTTTTAAAATCTGAATATTTTTGGCGTGTTCAGGCTCATCTCTGGCTGGAACATTATTCAAAGATTAATGGCCCTGAGAGAATTATGTTCTTTACACCATATTTCTGAGAAGCTGTTCAATCTCTTTCCTAATTCAGCAATGAGAATAATGAGCCAGAAAAAAAATAATCATGACAAGAACTGTCCTCATCTATTATTTTTCCAACATCTCAAGGGGATCTGATGGGCTCTTGAACTTTCCCCTTGAGCAAAATAGTTAGAAAGTGCTATGACTTCTGGCAACTACCCCAGCAGTTTGATAGATACAGCTTAGCTACCTTAGCTCTGGTTTGTGGTGAAACATAAGGATTTTCTATGGCTTTTTTTATTCACTGTTATAAAAGAGAAATCTTTTTTTTTATGTGTGGGCTTCGTAGAGAGGAAGGATTGTGAAAGAAAAATTATATGGTAACATCAAATCTGATTGATGTTCAAGATTTCAAATATGACAAGTAGTTCCTTTTCCTTCACATTATCAATTTCATGGTGTTTAGAAGTAACTGCTAGATTTCCTTTTACATCTGTAGAAAACATCAGTGAGTGATTTATCATTGATATGACACATGGAATAGATTTCAACAAAAGAGCTACTTACTCCCCATATGATATATGGGGTCATTATATGTAGTAAGTGAAAAAACATTGTACTTTTTGTTTTAACTTCCCTATAAAAATAAAAATCTAAGATAATTCTTGCATTCTATTTTTCAGTAATTTTATGGTTAATTCAATCATATAAGTCAGAATCATGCAAGGTCTTTGACATTTTGGGGGTATTTACTATATTCCAGCAGAGCATCATTTGCCCTCCAGTGCTGCATTTAGTAAATATTTATTGAATATTTATTACATGATTCATATTCTACAAAACACTGAGGCTATAATGGGAAGACTCAGATAGAAGAGAGAAGTCAGATAGGTTAAAGATCAGAAAATCAGAGGGAATTTATTTGAAGACACAGGATGCGTTCCTGATTGTCCTAGAGACTAAGATGGGGGCCAGACTGTGGAACAAAAAGACAGAAAAATTGTATTTAAGCCAAGACCTGAAGGATGAATAGCAGTTATGCAGAAAAGGGGAGGAAAAAGGCTTCATAGGTAGTGGAAACGGCCTCTGAGAAGATTACAAGCCAAAGGAAAGATTATAGTGCATTTGGAGACCCGAAATCAATTCTAGGTTCCTGGAGCTGGTATGTGCAATGAGAGGAGATTGTAAGCAGTGACCATAATATGATAACCTTTGTAAAATATGTTTTTGACTGTAGAATTTATCTTAAAACCACATAAGATAGGCAATATTATCTCCATTTATCAGATAAGAAAATTACTCAGAGAGGTTAAATATGTTTAAATTTATCCATCAAAAAACCCCTGAAGCCAGATATTTAAACAAGGTCTTCCTGGCTCCAAAGTCTCTGACTTTTACCCTGTAATTTATGGTCTGGATTATAACCCACATTATACTTCACCACTGGGTGGCCTTATCTTGAACAAGAGTATACACAGAGAAACATGGATTCAATATTTAAAAATGACTTTTAAAAAGATTAAATGTACACTACTGTGTCTCAAGAATATTCTAGGTTGGAAAGGCTTTCAATACATGTTTTCTTTCTCTTATTGTCTCAGTAATCCCTATGCCTGTAAATTGTTTCCCAGATTTTTCCTATTCTTACCCTCTAAACATCACATGCACAGCCTCATCGGTGTGGTAAATTATACTCCATTTTCTCGCTCTGACTGAAGACTTCATCCTATCCTCTTGGATGGGTGAGCTCAGCTGTCTGCTGCCCGTTCCTCAGTTCTTGTCTCTCTCCTTCCTCCCAATTGCAGAGGCATATTATGCTGTTGTGGAATATAATCACCAACGTAATCATCACTGAGAAGATTTCATGTATCTTAAAACTTTTACCTAAATTAATGAAGTTCATGTACAAAGTATTGCCAAGAGTCCACTTATATGGAAAAGGGGAAAAGCCAAACATCAATTCTAAATATCCTGGAGAAAAAACCATGTGGGGTATGTCCAGTTACTAAGGTAAATCTATGAAAATGATCAAAATTAGGGATTGCTATATCTAGTTCTGCCAAAAGTAGGCCATTTTCTGAATACCATATCCCTCCAAAGAACTATCCAGACATTTCCACCTCATATAAGTATAAAAGAGTAGGAATTTCAATTTTTCATTTTTATCACTGTCAGTAACCTGGAAAAAAATACTTGTACCATTATTCACATAAGAGTAAGGAAAAGAGACATGATCATCCATAAGATAATGATGGCATCAAGTACTCAGAGCAATGAAAGGAGAAACAATGGAAGAAATAGAAGGAAGTTCAAATAACATTCTTATGAAGGAGAAAGACACAAATATACACACCGAAGTTCTTGAGTCACTTTTAGTGGCACAGTTTCTAACAGGTAAATCTTGGAAACAACTCAAATGCACATCAACTGATGAGTGTATAAATAAGATGTGGGATTTTTTTAAATAAAATAGAGTACTACCTAGCTGTGCTGAAATATAAAAGTAAGGCATTTATTGGTAAATGGATCCACCTTGAGGCCATGCTTATAAGCTAAATAAATAGGGCACACATGTCTAAATATCATTTTTCTAGTGTGAGAAACTGAAGGTGTAAACAAAGTCTAAAATATCCAGTAAGTATCATGAAATAGGAAGAAAATGTGCAAAGGGAACAGGAACTGGGAGAGGAGCAGAGGGAAAGAAAAAGAAAACAATCTGATGGTAAAAGGAAAAATGTAAACAAAGTTTATGTATGCATGGAAGTGGAAATAGGGAGGCCAATAGAATGGAAAAAATAGACATCAACATATGTCATGTACAGGTACAAATTTTCAAAGATGAATCAGATCATAATATATACCTAAAATGTACTAATAAACTCAATAAAGAAAATAAAAACAGAGGCAAAAACAAACTGGCATTAAACATTGTCACTAAATTTAAAATATACATCACAAAGCAAAGACATCTAGAAAAGTGGAAAGAAAATCAAAGAAAGTAGAAATGAGATATAAAGAAAAAAGTAGATGGGGTAAAAGGGATAAACACAAAATTATGAGAATGACTCCAAACAAGCAGGCATGTTCTTCTGCTCTATTGTCAATACTATAATGTGCTGAAACTTCAGTTTGTGTAAGTCAGTGAATGGCTAGGTGAACAGAAAAAGCTGCCTAAACCAAAAATTTAAGATAGACTACCAGATAGCATAGATTTATTTTTCACTGATCCTCTGGTAAGTGCAAATATAAACCTAAAATAAAGAAAGATGTAAAGAAAAGAGAATGATGGAAATAACTGAGCCAGCTGGAGAGCTCAGAGCTAGAAGAACAACGTGGGAGAAAGGCGTCTTCAGGATCTAACGTTTCTCAGTCCTCGGGCAGCATCAGAAGGCAGCTAAAGAAACTGAAAGTGTGAAGGAAGCCCAAAGTATACAACAAGTATTGTGCAAAAGGAAGAAAAGGTTCAAAGGGAAAAGTTAACTGGGTGAGAGCAAAGGAAAGCAAAGAAGGGAAATAAAAAAGTAGAAACAAAGCTCGTGTATATAAGAGTTGGGGATTAAAGGAAGAGCAAGGCAATGAGAAAAATAGTAATTAAGCTGTACCATGTATAAGTACAAATTCTCATTGAGGAATCTGATCATTATATATTACCAAAATGTACCAATAAACTCAATTTATTTTTTTAAATAGATCAGCTAATGTAGGCTCATGTCAAGATTAAATGGAAGTCCCTCAGACAACATCAACAGAACTGAAGGAGGGCCTGGGATTTAGCTCAGTGGTCCTGGTGCTTGTCTTGCAAGTACAAGAGCCGGGGTTCAGTCCACAGAAACTACATACACCAATACCAGGCATGGAGACTCACATTCACCAGCAATCAGTACCACACACCACAGTGCCGGGCATGGTGGCTCACGCCTGTAATCCCAGCACTCAAGAGGCAGAGGCAGGAGGATTGCTGTGATGTGAGTTTGAGGCTGAGCTCAGGGCCAGTCTGAACTACAAAGGGAGACCCTGTCTCAAAAAAAAAAAAAAAAAAAAGAAAAGAAAAGAAAGAAGAACCAGACCAGATATGTTAGGAGGAATGGGTTGAGAGTTCTACCAAACTGCACAGCATGAAGAAACATTTCTTTCCCTGCAGAGCCAGAGACTCCTATTTCCCCTAACAGAGCCTAAACCATACTGGTGGAAGCGGCAAAAGAGATCCAACCCTGTCTGAGAAGCTTTTTGTTATAAAGTGTTCAGCATCTCCCCTCCCCAGAAATATCCAGACAACCAGAAAGTACTGACTTTCCCCCTTGATAACCAGTCACCTCATCTTACAAACTTCTTCACCTTCAGGAAAACACCAGCAGCAAGTAACTGTCATATTTTAAATTTAGTAACAATTTTTAATGGTAGTTTGTTTTCAATGTCTCTGTTTTCTTTTTCTTTAATGAGTTTATTGGTACATTTTAGGTATGTATTATGATCTGATGATGTTGAGTCATCAAAGAAACCAACTAGGCCATAAAACACAGTAAAAGCTCTGAAGTAAAGCTACCATCAGGACAACAGCCCACAAAAATAGTCCGTGTTCCATGTGATAAATCTAAACAGAGTATATCCTGCATTAAATAAGATCCAACACCTCCAAACATAACAAACAAAAAATATCAAGAATATAGAACAAAATCACCCATTATAACAAAGCCAGGAAAATTAGTTTAAAAAGAAAAAATTGACCAACTGACAGTGAAACAAAGATGAATCAGGTGTTGAGTATCTGACAAAGATTATGAAGCAGTTTTCCATTTCCAATAGTCAATTTCAAATTCTTTTGACATAAATAATAAAGAAAATTCTAGTGAAGAAATACAAGTTATTTTAAAATAACCAAATAACAACTATAGAGCTGAAAAACTTCAACAAAAAAAAAAATTAAAACTCACAAGGTAAGCTTAGTAGTAGAGTGATGATGGCAGATGATAAAATTTGAAATTGAAGACAGATCGAGGTATTTGTTATTCACTCAGTCTGCAAAAGAGAGAGAAAATAGACTTAAAATGAACAGAATTCCAGGGAACTGAAAAATAAGAAGATATGAACATGTGTACCATTAATATAGCAAAGGGATAAGAAAGAGTACTTAAGGTGTCTGAAAATTTCCCCAGTTTTGCAAAATACCTATAGATCTGAGAAGCTAAGGGACCCCATCCCACAAGAAGATAAATTCAACAAATCTACACCAAGGCCCATCATAACCTTTTTAAAAACTAAAGGCAAAGAAATGAAAATCCTGCAGAAATAATCATACAGAAATAATCCATTGCCTGTAAGACATTCCCAAGTTAAAAGACAATGGATTTCTCACTGGGAATTATGGAGACAATGCAGATATACTAAAATATTTTTCATGTGCTGAAGGAGAAGTTGCCAATTGTAAATTCTATATTTGGAAAAACTATATTGCTGGCTGATTCTGAGATAGCAGCCATTCTTTGTGGAGAGAGATGAAATCTCAGTGTTGTATTCATCCACAACTCTCAAATAACCAGTGATATTGAGCATTTCTTCATGTATTTCTTAGCTACTTTTATTTCTTCTTCTAAAAAGTGTCCTTTTATTTCAGGCATCCATTTTTGAACTGGGTCTTTATATTTGGGTAGGCTGATTTTTTTTTAAACTCCTTATATATTCTAGATAGTAGCCCTTTGTCTGAGAAACAGCTGGTAAAGATCCTTTCCCGTATTGTTGGTTGCCTTTTCACTCTGTTGGTGGTTTCCTTTGCTGTGAAGAAGCTTTTTAACAGG
>PVIR01024874.1:0-25441 GCA_004026965.1 Petromus typicus | reverse complement strand
TAGCAATCACAAACTGGGCTGCTATAAACATGGGTGCACATATGTCACTGTGATAAGAGTCTTTTAATTCTTGTGTGTATATACCTAGTAGGGCAATGGCCGGGTCAAATGGGACCATCAATCCTAGCTTTTTGAGGATTCTCCAAACTGATCTCCACAGGGGCTGTACGAGTCTACAGTCCCACCAACAGTGGAGAAGATGGTCCTGTCTTTTTCGCTGGCTCTGACACAATGCCCAGATGAGAAACAGGAAAGATTTTAGACCTCTTGGACCTTCTCACCCGTTCCTAGTCCACTCCCATTTCCTAACTGTTCCTGGGAACTCTGCCCTTCTCTGGCCTCTGCCCTCTTTGACTACAGTAGCACCATGTCTTGTCTCCCAGGTACTGTCTATTATCTTTACCCCAAAATCAGTTCATACCAGTACCAGAGGGAGCTCTGGAATCAAATCTAGTCTTCAGGATTTCAGCCTAGAATCTTTAACTGGTTCTTCTTTGTCTTCTGTGTAAATTCCAAACTTTAATTAGGTCCTTCATTATCTGAATTTTGGCTACCCCGTTTCTTTTTTCTTAGCTTCCCACCCTGTACTTTGTCTAATAGTAGAATGAGTTTGTGATTCCAACAGCGTCATCTTTTGTGCCTTTCCATTATATTGTTTTAACTCTGCTAGAATATTCTTTCATTGGCTTTCTACTGTGGTGTTATTCTCGAAGGCTCATGCATAGTGTTGCCTCTCTCTAGGGATCTTTTTTTATTTCCTCCCATGCTAGACTAGGTGTTGTCCCTGAATGCTTATCACCTTTGGTCAGCCACTGCCAAATTACCATGAAATACCAGATTCAGTGATAGTCTCTGTCCCAGCCTCCCTTCTATATTTGCTCGTGATTGAAAGAATATCTTAGTCACTTTCTCTTTACTGGAACAAAATACTCAACATCTACAACCTCAAGGAAGAGAGGTTTATTTTAGCTCATGTTTTAGACATTTTAGTTCTTGCATGGTCAATGGCATGATGAAATGGCCTGAGCAGCAAAGCTGTTCATGTCATCGCAGGGGGGAAGTGGAGAGTGAGGGAAGGGTCCGGGGAAGGAGATACACCCTTCTAGATCATGTTACCAGTGAACTGTCTCTTCCCGCCTCTGAATATGAAGTCAGCTTTAACTCCCCTGTCATCAGTCACCTTTCAGAAGCCCTGACTGTGAGCTCATAGTCTTTGAAGGGGCATTTAGATATAAGTCATGACATTCTGCCCGTGGCCCCCAAAAGACTAATGTGTGTCTCTTTATTCAAAGTGCATTTTGTCCATCTCTTAAGAGTTACTAAAATCCTAACAATTTTAACATTACTGAAAAGTCCAAAGTGTCCTTTGAAACTCAAAGTAGACTCAACTGTGAGCACTTGTAAAAATAGCAAAGCAAAATACCTCCAACATAGAGTGCCACAGGGTAAACATTCCTGTGCCAAGAGAAGAATAGAAAGGAATAGGACCAAAAGGATGGGATGGAAACCCAGGGGACAATCATCAAATCCTATAGCTCCACATCCAATAACTATGGCAAGTTGTTGCAAGATATGAACTCTACAGTTTAGGCAGCCCCACCCCTACAGCACTGCCTGCGGCAGCTCCAGTAACCTTTAGCTTGGTGTAACTTTGCTCATTGCCTGCTGCTTTCCTCAGCCCAAGCTCCACATTCCTAGCGTCTCTGATTTCCTGGGGTCTTCACTGTGCTTTGGCTTCACTCTCCCAGCATCATGTGCTGCCTAGCCTCGCAGGCCTTCTGAAATCTCAAACAGCGCCTACCTGCCTGATCCCACAACTCTGCATTCTTCCTACCTGTGGAACCAGAACCATGTGGATGAGGTGAAGGCCTGCCATCAGCTCAAGCAGTAGACAGGTTCCTTGAGTCAAGGCTACAGTGTACTCTGAGTACTTGGAGGGAAGAATAGTGTGAATGAAATTCCAGGGTATCAGTTCCTCTTTGAGCAAGGTGCCTTAAAGCTTTTTTCTCAAAACAGTCTCACTTTTACAATTTCGCACATGCAAGGGTGGGGTCTAGCTGGTTCCCAGGGCACTCGCAAGATATCCTTTCTCTTGTCCTCACTCAGATTACTTGACTTCTTTTTAATGCTATTCTCAGCAACTAAGTTCACTTCTGTTTCAACTTACAGACTCCAACTTTACAGAAGCTTCATTTCTTCTGAAATGCAAAACTTAATATCACTCAAGTATTGTATTGTATGCTTTTGATTGTCAATATAGAGGTGAGTAATGTTCCTAACAGTACCTTTGCCACAGCTTGAACACTGGGCTATCTTAAAATTTTATCTGCCAGTTTAATTAACCCACCACCCTTAATCTCAATGTTCTGCAAAGTCTCTGGACATGAACAAAAAGTAGAAAAGTTTTCTGCCAGAGCAACACACACATGGCTTGGAGTTCAAGTGGCAGCAGAGTACTTGTGCATGACTGAAACATTCTGAGCCTAGTCTTTGTGGTCTGCATTTCTGTCAGCATTCTTGTCTTTGCCACTCCCATCATCACCACCCATCAAACTCAGTCTGCAGCGTTCTAGGGCGGCTTCTTCACCCAGCATCTCTGAGTCTTTCTGAATTACTCCCACAAATCAGTTCCAGACACTTGTAAACCACAGATCAGCTGTAGTCCCAGAAACAGCTCCACTTCTCTTTTACCAAAATCTGTTATAGTCACTGCCTTATCCCTGGTATAGAATACCTGACACCCACCGTTTGAAGAGAAGTTTATTTTGGCTCACATTTTAGAAGTTTCAATCTTTGCATGGGTGGTGATGTGGAAGGCTTGTTCAGAGGAAAGCTGCTCACATCCTAGAAGCAAGGAGACAGAAGGTGAAGGAAGGAGCCAGGAAGGGAGATAGCCCCTATAAGATTGTGCCCTGGTGACCTGCCTTTCCTAGCCAGGCCCCACCTTCAGGCATGCAGTCAGCTGTGATGTCCCCATAATCCAAAACCCTGACTATGAACACCTGAGTCTTTGGAGGGACATCTAAACATAAATCGTAACAAAGCAGATTGGGATTTTATCCTTTCATTTCAGTGATATATGTATGAGTGAACCGCCATCAGTTACTTCTCTTATTCCAGAGAGGTCCAGGTGTCAGATGGATCAGGATTTTATACACCTCTCTTACTTGTCACATTCTTGACCCAATGAAACAGAAGTTCCATGATAGGAGTCGCTGTATTGAGCTACAGCAGAGTGGCCTTAGAGTCTGATGTACTTGAGTTTACATTCTAGTTTCTCCTTTCAGTATACTGTTGTCTGCCTTCAAACTCCCAGCTCCTAATTGTGCTGTACGGAAGGAACCTACTGGTCAAAAACATGAGTGTCAAGTTCTCCTGGCTATTGTCACAGAATATCATAAGACAAAAGATATATATATGTATGTATATGTATGTATGTATATATATATATATATATGTATATATGTATGTATGTATGTATATATATATATATGTGTGTATATATATCAAGCTTCTGGGAATTTGGTTAGTGTGAGTCACTGTCCTCAAGTCCAGCAATTCTGAGGCCTAGATGAGACCACATTGCCCTCTGGAACTTGGTGAATTCATAGAGATAAAGGTAACCCTAGGAGACCTCTGGCAGCTGGACACCTAGCATTTTGATACCGTTTCTTTCTAATTTCTAAAGTTTAAGTGAAGATTTGATAGCCAGGATTTACAAAAAGAATTTAAGAGCATGAAAGAATTGTGCAGCTCTACTAGACCTGTTCCATAATGCTGAAGAGCACAGCTGTCTGTGCACCCACCCTTCCTTTTCTTCCTCTCAAGACTTAGATACAGTTGGACTCAGTTGTGGTCTCTCCAGTTGTCATTCGCTAAACCTCACTGATGACCTTGGAGAGCAGCAAAGTAGAAGACCCACATTTCAAGAAGGTACCAATAGCGACTGTCATTGGGAGAGGATGAGGTCAGAGTGGGTCCTCACTGGTCTGAGGAGTCGTACCTCTGCTGCTTCCTCTGCATCCTGACCAAGTGTTTATGGCCCTGAGATAGCTTGCTCTCCATGCCCCAACTCTGGAATCTGGAAATGCCAAAGCTCAACAAGTCGTTCTGGTAAAGAAAGTGCCTTTATTACCCCACAGTGATACTGAAAAGTAAAAATGACTGTGTTTGTTCTTTGTATTCCTCCACTTAGTTTAAGATGAGCCTGAAGGACATGTTGGGCCTGTTGAGAGCTTGCTGAGCACTTCCTGTGACACTGCTTCCCCTTTGAGAGTGAGCCCAGAATCAGGGAGCTGTAAAGAAGCGGGGAGGCACGATGAGATGCTGCTATAGCTCAGCCCGGTTCCCCCAACCCCCACCATTATCTTGGCAGTGGTTTTGCACATCTGCCAAGTGAGTCACAGTTATTTCTACGATACATTCTGAGAATTCCCAGTGTTACTTAATGAAATTCAGAGAAAGAGAGTTAGGTTAGGTTCAAGAAGTAGCCACTTTGGTCTGATCTAACATTTTCATGCTGTGAGTTCATTTCCTATCAAGTTTTAACAGATTTTGGTGTTAGAAATCTGCATCTTAAGGTGCACCGTCACAACTTCCTAGTTTTTCTTTATCAGTTCCCAAAGTGACCAACAAAGCCACCTGTAGATGGACCTCTGCTGCCTCCCCAATTTTTCTGCTTTTTTCTTGGCCGTCCGCTACCTCACTCCTCACTCTGGACCCCATACCGTCTGTTCTTTAGACCCACCAGACGTGCCCTTACCTCAGGCATGCTGCACGGGATCTTACCCTTTGCCCATATTGCAGACAGTGGTCCACTCCTTCCTTTCTCAGTTCTCCTCAGGTCGCTGTGATGTCCGTGAGCCTCTTTGATCACCTGACATCTCCCGTGTCCTCTACATTCCCTACCTCCCTCACCTGGCTTTAAATGTTCTGAACAGGCCACTGTCTGATATTCTGTTTTATGTTTATTTCTTTGTTTAGTCTCTGTTCAATAAAATGGGAGTGGCTAAGGCAAGAAATATTCTTCTGTGTTCACTGATAGTGATATCCCCAGAAGCTATTAGAGTTCCTGGTGCATATCAGAGAATTAAATGCATATACATTTAAAATGATATATTTTATTAAGTAATTTAGTTTCCTTTCTAGGTAGCCATAGAACTTTTTTGTGCTCCAATATCCCAGTATATGTAATAAAGTTGGTCAGTGATCTAAGAGTCTGTAACAGAGATACTTGTTTTTAGTTGCAAGTTAAGAGGCTTTTGTCTCATCAAAATCACTTTTATAAATTACAGAAAGAATCAAAGAGGTGGCCTGTTCTTTAGGAAAATCCAGAGACAGTTAGCTGCAATTTCCCACACGAATTCACATGGGATAAAGCAAGGAACTAACGTTTCTAGCTGTCTGCTCACGGAAGACCCGCATTGACAAGCCATGATGATAGTGCTGGCTTGGACAACTCTGGCCTCAGCGTTGTTTATGTTTGCACAGACATCCTTGGAATCTTTTTTTTTTTTTCCACAAAAAGTTGTTTATATGTAGCATAATGTTTAGATATACAACAGTTTGGGAGTGGGACCAATTTATTTTCTCTTCAAACAGAAAAAAGGTTAAAGATAATGTCTATAGTGAACTGAAGTAAAACCACCAATGCAGATCTCAACATTGACTTTAGCAGGAGGCTGTGAAAACATAGGCGAGTGTGTTTGGGAAGGTGTGGGGAAAGGGAAGATGAGGTAGGCACATCGTGTGAAGTGAAAAGAAATCATTTTCTATGGTTGTGTAGATTTTAAAAATCTACTCTTGTTTGTCTTCAGATACCCTAATATCTGGATGCCTGTTTCAGACCACAGGAAGGTGTTTCTCAGTCACCGCGTGAAGGCTCTCTAGGCCCTTTTCAACTACCTAGGCCTCTGGGAACTGATTGCACCCCAAAACAAAATCCCCCAAACTCCACCCTCACCCAGTTACTGGCATGAGTTCTGTTGCACAGGACGCATCTCTCCCCTGCTGCCTCCTACAGGAGGGTGACAGCCTTTGTTGGTTGTGGGGCCGATATCTGTGTGCCTGTCTCATAACAGTCTAGCAGCCTCGGGCTGGGGATTTAGCTCAGTGGTTCCGGCGCCTGTCTTGCAAATGCGAAGGCCCAGGTTCTTAGATCCCCAGTAACCACATACCATACTGGGTGTGGAGACTCACTCCCAGCAGCAACCAGTACCACATACCACAGTGCCGGGCGTGGTGCCTCATGCCTGTAATCCTAGCATTTGGGAGGCAGAGGCAGGAGGATTGCTGTGATGTGAATTTGAGGCTGAGCTCAGCGCCAGCCTGAACTACAAAGCAAGGCCCTGTCTCAAAAAACAAAAACAAAAACAAAAACATAAAACAGTCTTAGCAGCCTTGAAGTCTGAGAGAAGGCAGCTAAATCAGAGCTGTGCTCCACAGCCTGAAGAGGGGCCCTGAGAACAAGATCTTTTTCTTTCTTTTCCTAATCACTGGTGTTAAGCTACCTACATTGCCTATTCCAAACATCTCTACAAATCTAGCTATGGCAAATAAGTACCATAATGAGGCATCCGTTTTGGGTGCTGATGCTAATGTTGAATCATTTATTGCCCACTGTGTGTGGACCAACATGGTCTTCTCATCAGCATGATGGTTTAAGATCCATACAGAGGTAGTGTTCAGTCTTTCTCACAGTACCCGTTTGCAGGGTTGCTGCCTGGGCTTCAGATTCTATCTGAACCCTGTATAGCAATGCTCACTTATTCTAATGGAGATTTTGCCTTGATTTAAGCTACTGATTTTCTTATCTTTCTGTAACTAACAAGGCTACCAGTGTACATAAGCATAGCGTTAAATTGTGTAATGTATTTGAGGGCTGTCATTCATGTCAGAACAGTCTTGTACACCAGAAGTTTCAAGTCTAGATAGAGCCCGAGGGCTGCCCCAGCCCCTCCAAGCTTCAGAACTAAGTCTCATCCACATTAATATCTCAATCACCATTTGGAGTTGAGAACATTTGGTCACGAGAGGCCATCTTGCTACTTAGTTTGAGTTGTCTGACAGGCAGTTTATAAAGGAAGAAATTCCAGTGTCTGTGGGAAAGCAGTCAGCTTTACGAGCTGTTACAGAAACGTCAGGATTGGCTTTTTAAGTGTCTCGACTTGGCAGAATGTAGGAATGAATTATGTTGGTAGCTTGGGCACCTCCATTTCTGCTTAAGAGAAGGACCAGTGGATTGAATGGATTTAGGGCCTGCTAAATATATATGCACAAGAGTTGTAGTGTTGTTTGGATGACAACACTGTGTATGCAAACAGCCTAAATATTTTAATAAGGATTGAAGTAAATTGTTACATATCTGATGGATAGTTTTTTTTAATTGAAATCTTTATTGGTACATTACATATACACATCATGATTGCACTTGATGGATAGATTTTTATGATCTAGTTTAAAGTGATGTAAAGACTATGACTGCCTTGTTAATTATATTTGTGATCTACTGCTTAGTAAAAAAAGTTTTTTGGCAGAACATGGTGACATCTGAAATCGATTTTTCTTGGAAAAACCCACATTCATGAAAAAGAAATGATGGATAGAACCCTAAAATAGTGGTATTACAGAGGGCTTTTATTGTCTTCTTTTTGTCCACTACGCATATTCTGTCATTTGTACCATGAACATCCATTTCTTGTTATAATATTTTTAAAGGTATCGCTATGCAAGAATACGTGTTCACCAACACATACGGTCTCCTCCTGAGACTGGAAGGGAAGGAAGGATGAGAGACAGAGTGAGATGGAGGGACCAACTTGGATGGCACGTGTGGTCTGACAATGCCCGTACAGAAGCTAAAGGGAATCATCCAGGAACTGTCTTCAGAATGGGTTCACGCTGTTGGAGGATAACAAAAGACATATTTTAAGAAACACTGTGGATTTATCTGGAGTAGTCAAAAATGTGCTTTTAAATCCATCTCCATGGACATTATTTTTAAAAAGTCCTATATATTGTTCCAGAGACTTTGTGAGCTGTTTTAGCTCCTTTTCCTGGCAGAAGATGCCAGTTGCTCTCTCTATAAAGACACTATGATGTCGGTGGAGTGAAGGGTATTAGGCACAGCTGAGCTGTTTTTCTATTCCTTCTGTATGAGAATTCTTCACGTCTTCATCGACAGTGGCCAGAGATGAGTGTTCAGCTGCCCTAAGCCCTCTGATAAGCATCTGAGCAGGACATCAGTTCTGAAAGACTGCTCAAACTCCACTACTTAAAAGTTATCACTGCGTGCTCTCTCTCTCTCTCTCTCTCTCTCTCTCTTTCTCTCTTTATTGGTTGATTTTTCTCTCTGTCTCTGTTCTCTGTATCTCTCTCTCTGTCTCTGTCTCTCTTTCTTGCCCCCGTCTTTGTACTCCCTGCCTCTGTTTCATTCTGCAGAGCAGGAAGAGCAGCAACCAGAACACACTGTGGACAGAACTGTGCAAATACATGTTTCTTTTAAAATTTTAATGACTTTCCATTTTTTAAAGTATAAATGTTCATAGTTAAAATGCAAACAGTACTAAAAGGTATACAAGAAAGTCTTCTTCCCATTCCTAACTTACAGGCCATGACCCTCTTAAGGCGAGCAGTGGGTCTTTATCCTTAATGGAGGTTGGGACGTCTCTACAAGGACAGGCATACTTGTAACTTTTTATCCTCACTAACAATTCTTTGCGATACATGGTGTTCTTTTCACTTTACAATAATACAGAATCCTTCCATATTAGTCATTCCATAAGTGTATTAGATAGGTAAATAATATTTACTCCTCAACTCTGAGATTAAGCAGGAAAAATGAAATATTTTACATTAAATTTAAGAATATTAAGGAGTAAAGGGATTTTTTCCAAGAGGTAGAAACAGAAAGCACATCTTCTTACTGCTATTCCAGTGTACTTTGCTCTAGGTTGTGTAGTTCTCTGAAGTTACCCTTTGAGTGTGGGGACCAGAAACAGTGTCTTCTCCTATTTATCACCTGTATTACTAAAATGATATCTGAGGAGTACAGGGTCCCCTACAAACATGTCTGGGCATCTTGGCCTTTATTCCATCACAGAATACTTCAAAGATTTCCTAGTGGCAACATACCACTACTACCACATGCAAAAAAAGTAAATCAGAAAGGCCTTTAAAATGTGGTGTCATTAAAAATGCTGCAGAGATTGTTAAAATAGAAAACATACAAGATAGAAAATGACTACTCTTGAATCCCCACTTCAGAAGTTCAAGTTTTATAGGTTTATAATGTCCCTTGGAATGGACTCTTGTCTCTTCCCAAGTAGGACATAAATCCAGCTGAAAAATCTGTTCATATATTCAAGATGTATTGTGAAAACATCTTTCATTTCTTTTCCTTATGTCTAATCCATGGAACAATGTGGGGGAACTATGGAAAGAGACACAAGAAGTTTGAGATCATATGCTATCTCAAGAGGTGAATGCTGGCTTTCACAGTAGCTTCACAGAAGTCCATTTTGTTGGCTAAGAATATCATTCTTATATTTAAATCCTGCTGCCCCCCCACTGTGAAAAGATAACAAGTGATTTTTTTAAGTACATGAGAGTCACTATTAAAGAAGGCCTTATCCCCAAAGTAAAACTTAAAGTCTTCTCTTCTTTCCCAGGGACACGAGAACCCATCAGAAATATGAAGAACCCATTTGCACACCTGGTTGAGCCCTTGGATCCTGCACAACCAGGGAAAAAATTCTTTAATTTAAATAAATTGGAGGATTCAAGATATGGTAGGTGTATGGCTCTATGATATAATTGCTTTTATAACAAGTAAAATTAGATTCCAATTGCGTAATAATTAAGCTGTGTGATTAATTAACCTTTAGGACAGCTGGCAGAAAAAAATAAGTGAATGGGCTGGGTATTTAGCTCAGTGGTCCCGGCGCCTGCCTTGCAAGTACAAAGGCCCAGGTTTGATCCTTTGTAATCACATACAACAGTGCCAGGTGTGGAGACTCATACCCACCAGCAATCAGTACTACATACCACTGTGCTGGTACTTAGGAGGCGAAGGCAGGAGGATTACTGTGAGTTCAAGGCTGAGCTCAGGGCCAGCCTGGACTAAAAAGCGAGACCCAGTCTCCAAAAAAAAAAAAAAAATAGGTGAATGTTCTTAGAAAAATGCATCCACACACACCACAGCTCTTTCTTACACTTGGTTACAATGATTCTGTACCTGAACATTTATATAATTTAGAATATGCAGTGTTTATACATACATACTTTATGTGAACAACAACCATAGGGGTCATACTTACAAAGTAAAAGAAGCCTTCAAGAAATTGAGTCCCCAAGAGAGTAGCACGTACTCATAACATGAATGTGGGCAACAGAAGAGGACAGTAATGCAGGGGTTATTTACTCCTGTGTCTTTTACTGTCTTTTCCAAATGTATTGGTAAACAGTTTTCTTTTTTTTTTTTTTGAGACAGAGTCTCATTTTGTAGTTCAGGCTGACCCTGAGCTCAGCCTCAAACTCACATCACAGCAATCCTCCTGCTTCTGCCTCCCGGGTGCTGGGATTACAGGCGTGAGCCACCATGCCCGGCACTGTGGTATGTGGTACTGATTGCTGCTGGGGTGAGTCTCCATACCCAGTATTATATGTGGTTACCGGGGATCCAGGCCCTTGTGCTTGCAAGACAGGCACCGGAACCACTGAGCTAAATCCCTGGCCAGGTAAGCAGTTTTCATATGAAAGTGGAACTTTTATTTTGCAATTAAACAAAATATACTTTCTTGTGAATTATCATTGTTTTATCTTAGAAACCAGCTACCATGTGGCCATGCTAGGATTTAGGATTTTATTTACTTGGAAATATTTGGATGCCTATGGGCTTAATTACAGTAATCATCAGAAGTTACTTCATTTTTATTTCTTAAATATTCATTTCCATAAGAAATACTACTTTATGAGCATATGCTTATAAAAAATATATATATTATCTGGTAACGTGATACTGTGGATAGCCAGACTGACAGTGAGATGTGATGACTTAAGGGAGACTTTCTGTTCTTGGAATTCAAGGCAAGGTAACCATTTAATATGGAAAATAAGTAGACTATATTAGTTTGTTTTAACCTGTTCTTATTTTCTACTAAATATCTCTTCAATCTGTGCATTATCCTCATAAACTCAATTATTTAGCTCATTTTCCTGTTGGGAGAATAATCTGATGCCCTGTATGTAGTTTATATACATAGTGACTTTAAAGAGATTTATAATAAGGTGTCCCCTATTTGTTTGTTTTTTAATGCTTTTTCCTTTATTCTTAGGGCGTTTACCATTTTCCATCAGAGTTCTCCTGGAGGCAGCTGTTCGGAACTGTGATGAGTTTTTGGTGAAGAAAAATGACATTGAAAACATCCTAAATTGGAACGTCATGCAGCAGAAGAACATAGAAGTACCATTTAAGCCTGCCCGTGTCATTCTGCAAGACTTCACGTGAGCCTAATGACACTTCTCTTTCTTCTGTTTGCTTTTCTTCTCCCTCAGCCTTTCAAGAAAATTAAAAACCAAAAAAGCCCTATGGTGACTGTGTAATTCACCTCCCAGTCTCCAGACACTTTATCTATAGCAGCAAAACTAAACTGGGATTCCTGGAGGCAGCCTCACCTGTTGCAGTGTCCAAGGTCATTGTCCTTTATCAGAGGACCCTGATCCCTTGAGAGAAATAGCTTGGAGTGGCGCTGACCTGAAACCTTGCCTGAGGAGCTGAGTTTCAAACGTTTGGCCTTTGGACACCGTGGGAGCTGTGAGGGGAGGTAGTATTTCCCAAGGCCTTACTGTTGGGACTTAGCTCACACGCTGCTAGTCCTAGGAGTCCCAGCCTGCTGCTGTGGCCTCTTTTGAGATATGAGCTTTCTATTTTTAGATCATGTTATTGTATTCCTTTCAGAGGCATAATTTTATTTTTCTAGAGGAAAATGACACAAATTTTATACTTTCAAATGGTAGAAGAAAAGATTCCCTCACTGTAAATCTGATTCACAGCCTTTGTGCTACATTATATCCACCCCTTTAAATTTGACTGGCATTGGAGGTATGGTCTGTGTCCTCTCCAGCAGTTTGTGTACTCACCTTGTGAATGGGAAGCAGTCAAGGCTGGAAGACTCCCCTGATGAATGTGTCAGCTTTCCTAATTTCTCTCCTTAGTAATCATTAAACTTGATATTATCAAACTTAATAGAGTGGTAAAGTTGTGTTCAGAGATCCCACTTAATCATAGCTCTTACTTCCTGTGTCATTCTGTCACTCAAAAATTAAATCTTGTAACTTTGACTTTTACATCACTTGTTGGGTGCTCTGACAAGATGATGCTCTGTCAGCATGGTGAGTGGTGGCAGAAGCTGCAGATTCCAAGCATGTGTGTTTAGGTTTACTTCCACTTAACTCCTCTTCCTTTTCTCAGGGGCGTGCCCGCTGTGGTGGACTTCGCTGCAATGCGCGATGCGGTGAAGAAGTTAGGAGGTGATCCCGAGAAAATAAACCCCATCTGTCCTGCTGATCTCGTAATTGATCATTCCATCCAGGTCGATTTCAGTAGAAGGTGAGGCGGGATTAAGATGAATTCCTAGCTTTTCTGCAGAATCTTGGAACACACATATTTTTAATATGTATATGTATTCAAAAGAAGAAAGTCTTTAAATGTGTCATCAGGAAAATTCAAACCTAATAGAGATTTTTCTAATGAATATTTTTTAGAGAAGTATTTTCTTTAACTCTTGTTACTTATGTGTTTATTTGTTGGGTGTGATTGAATCCAGCTGGAACTCTGAGTGCAAACATAGCCCTTGAGTTCTGCAGCAAGAGCTTGTCATGCAAGTGCATGTTGGACTTTGAAAGAGTTAGGGGGTTTTTTATTCATTGGAGCTTTCTTCCTTCTTTGATGCCAAGCAACTGTTTCATATTTGGCTGTCTGTACCTCCGCATATGTGTCTCCTTGTGTTTGTGGAGGTAGCCTTTCCTCTCCTTTCTTGCCACAGCACTGCCTGTCTTCCATGTTCATTTTAAGTCCTCTTTGATGAAGAATCCCTCACTCTCCACCCTACATCGAGCTCCACCGAGCTCAACTTGCAGGACCAAGTGTCTGGTGGGCTGTTGTCCTCGGAGGGAAGCTGTCATTCAGGTTACCTTGGTGGATAGACTGTTGGCTCCCCAAAAGCAAGAGCTGAAGGTGAAATAAACACTTATCACATACTAAGACAGGTGTCCTTGAAGTTGTCTTTGGTCTCACTGAGAACTTTGATAGCCAAATTAAGTTGTAAGTAGAAAACCTCAAATCTCAGGGTGAGTGGGTTTCTCTTTTTAAACCTGTCCACTAACCATTGCCTTCCAAAGGAAGTATCAAATGGAAGTATTAAAATGTCTTGGTAAAAAAAGCCTTTTATAATGGAGGAAATTGAACTTATGAATATGTAGTTGTAAACTAGCAACTTGGGCCTGATCTCTTAATAAATCTTTAACTACTTCTTAAGAAGTTACATCCAACTTTTTGACGAGATAACTGTCTAAAATCTGTGAGGCCAAGAATCCAAGAGTAATGGTCAGTCTTCCTGACCCAGTTTATTTTAACGAGTTTTTATCCCTCAGTCTCATTCTGAAATTGAAAGTAGTGAAATTGAATCTTTGGGTTTAAAGTAGTATTCGAAGATTAAACACTAATGTACATTCACAGTCCCCTGTAAAATACACAAAAATGTGTAAAAATTTGCAACAGTTGAGTCTAGGTGAAGTACTTCAGTGATTTGATAAAACTCAGAAGAGTTCCTGATGAAGTTAAATTTGAGAAAAAAGAAATCAAGAATTAAACTTGAGGAAAAAAGGTCAGTCCCTTTTTGAATCAAAATGGTATAGACTGGTAGGAGTCAGATAAAACAGAAACTCCGCTGTTTTTCTTTTACTACAAAAGATAGTTTGTATCACCATACCATGAAGATTTCAGTGTAAAATTGGCACCCTTATGTAATCACACCATTTGGGGAGGCTGAGGCAGGAGGATTGCCAGTTTGAGTCCAGCCTGGGCAACTTAGTATGTAGTAAGACTTGATCTTCAAGTAAAAAATATTTAAAAAGAGAAAAGGCATTGGGGCTGAGGATATAGTTTAGTGAGAAGGCTTTGGATTCAATCCCCAGTATTCCAACAATAATAATAAATAAAAATCAGCTAAAGTATGTATTTCATAATAAGAGGAAGTGCCCATGTTAACCATATTCAGTCTTTGCAGTTTTGATGAAAAATTAAAATAGGCATTTGAGATATCATTTTCTTTTTTCAGTATTAAAGTTAGAGAACAATTATTTAAGTATCACAGAGAAACAGTTTTATATACTAGTAGCACTATAAATTAGAAATGATAAAAGTACATGCTACACTAGGTGTTGACAGTCACACCCTGACTATTGCCTGGTTGCTTCCCTTTCTCTCACTGGGGTCTGATTTCCAAGCAGGCGATATTGTGTCCCTTTTATATACCATTGTATTTGCAGCAAGGCACATGATAGGCTGTCAGTGGACAATTGGTAAATAAGGGAAGAGTAGGAAGAAATCAGAGTGGCTACAATAGAGACAAGGGCCAGTCAGGCCCAGGTTCAGACGGCAGCTCTGATTTAGGAGACGTCTTACCGTGGGCGAGTTAGCTCACCATTTTGTGCCTCCGTTGCTGTTTCTGTGGGTTGGGTTGACAACTGCAGGAATCTCTATGAGAGCCAGTGTGAGAGAGTGAGGTCGTGTGTGTAAAGCACCAGAAGCCGGGACAGGTGTACTCTTCAGCGCCTACTGATGCTGGGGTAGTGCCAGTTACTCCTGCCAGTTAGCACCTTATGGCAGCAGTCTGAATAACTGCTTTTGTGGGAGGCCGTGTGGAACAGGGATTAAAAAGATGCAGTTTTGGGCTGGGGATTTAGCTCAGTGGTTCCGGCACCTGCCTTGCAAGTGTACAGGCCTCGGTTCAATCCCCGGTAACCACGTACTGAGCAGTCAGTACTTCATACCACAGTGCTGGGCATGGTGGCTCATGCCTGTAATCCCAGCACTTGGGAGGCAGAGGCAGGAGGATTGCTGTGCGTTCAAGGCTGAGCTCAGGGCCAGTCTGAACTACAAAGAAACGAGACCTTGTCTCCAAAAAAGAAAAAAGAAGATGCAGTTTTGAGTTAGACTCTCCATTTCATCACTTTACGAGCTGTGGAGTGCTAAGCAAGTTCCTTAACCTCTCTGTGTTCCATTTTCCTCATTTGAAAAATGTGTATATTAGCTATACCTAACTCAGAGCGTTTTGATGGAGACCAAATGAGAGAAACTATATAGAGTTATAACTGGATCCTAATAATGTCAATAAATATTAATGATGATATTGATTAATGAAGGCTGACTCGGGTCGTAGCTATTAATTTTACTACCTTTGATCCATGATACACAATTAGGAGCAGTGTCTTGGTCATGTGACTGCTCTGTCACGACACAGAATAGGACCCTTGGCTGTAACACTCCTGGAAAGTGATCTTGATAAACTGCATTTTTGATGTTGGGACTAAATGACCTTGAGTCAAGTTCAGTATATCGTGTGGGGTTCACGCCTGTTCTTGGGTAGCACCGTCCTCCTTATAAACCTGTCTGAGAGTTAGGACGTTGTGACTCTGACAGTGACTGAGGCTCTTGGCATTGCCAGTTCACCATGGCCCTGAAGAAGCAGAGAAAAATGCCACCCAGTCATAGCTCAGCCCACAGAAGTGACAAGATCCAAGATTGTAGGTGAGAAGGGAGTGCAGAAACAGGGCTCCTGAATCTCTAAGCTGTTCTTGTAATATAAATACCTGAAATGTATTCCTGGGGTCAGACTTAATGGCTAACTTGAGTTCTGTTCATCATGCTTGAGGGCATTATAGGAATCACTTGAATCATATAATTATTCTGTTTACTTGTGTAGTTTACTGTCCTTTTCCAGATTATAATAGTGAAATTAATAATACTGCCCAGCGAGCCTGCAGATGTATTTTCCATTTTGTTTACTCATCATCCAGTAACATTTTAAGGCTTGAATTTGTACATTTAGTCTTTGTCTCTGACAGGGTAGACAGCTTACAGAAGAATCAAGACTTGGAATTTGAAAGAAATAGAGAACGATTTGAGTTTTTAAAGGTACGAGCTAAGTTAAAGTTTCATTGGTTTTCTCTGCATGGGGCACAAGGAAGGAGGTATTGAGGAGATGGGGAGCTGAGGAGAGGTCTGTAGTATTGATTATGTTTTTTTTCCATTGTACAATCCTAGTGGGGTTCTCAGGCTTTTCGCAACATGCGGATTATTCCCCCTGGCTCAGGAATCATCCACCAGGTGAATTTGGAGTATTTGGCAAGAGTGGTATTTGATCAGGATGGATATTATTACCCAGACAGCCTTGTGGGCACAGATTCACACACCACCATGATCGATGGTTTGGGCGTCCTTGGTTGGGGTGAGTATTCTGGGTTCCTACTTCACACGCACTGTTGTAAAGCATTTGCTGTCATTTTCTCTGAGGCCATCAGCTCAGGGGCGTGGATCTGCAGGGTCATAGTTACAGGAGAATTTTTGTCTTTTTCCTAAGTTTCCATAAAAGTACCTCACACCCAATTAGTATCAGTTTATGTTTGGATAAATGAACTGGCATAGGGGGATAGGAACATTTTGAGTAAGTGAAAATCAGCTGGTATGTTTGTTAATTTGTCCCCCACTTTTTTTTCTTTTTTGTGTTCTGAGGATCAGATCCAGAGCTTGTGCACTGTACTGCTGATGTATGTCTCCAGTTCTCAGCTGTATTTGCTTTTTCAGGGACTAAGGTGAAAGGTGTATATTGAAAATGGAGACACCTAGCCAGGTAGAGTGGTACACATAGCACTTCTAGCTACTTAGATGAGGAAGGCAGGAAAATCATTAATTCAAAGCCAACCTGAGCATTTGAGCAAATCTTGGCTAGAAATAGGTGGCAAAATAAAAAGGAGCCAAGAATATATCCTGTCACTCCCTGATTCAATTCCCAGGTCTAGGGAGTAATAATGGAGACTCCCTACTTTCCGTTAGCTTGAGGGCATTTTGACACACGTATTGGGGGGTGGTCACACTTTGAAAAGTACTTGTTAAAAATTCTGTAGAGGGGCTGGGAATTTAGATCAGTGGTTCCGGCACATGTCTTGCAAGCACAAGGACCTGGGTTCATGCCCCGGTTAACCACATACAATACTGGGTGTGGAGACTCACGCCCAGCAGCAATCAGTACCACATACCACAGTGCCGGGCGTGGTGGCTCACGCCTGTAATCCCAGCACTCAGAAGGCAGAGGCAGGAGGATTGCTGTGATGTGAGTCTGAGGCTCAGCTTGGAGCCAGCCTGAACCACAAAGCGAGACCCTGTCTCAAAAAACCTAAAAAAAAAAAAAAATTCTGTAGAGGTGGGCTTGGGTGTTTAGATTGGAGAGCTTTTCTTAGCTTGTAAGAGGCCCTGGGTTCAATCCGTAGAACAACAACAACCAAAAAAGGAAATTGAGAAAACAGTTTTCGTTATAAAAACACAACTCTGTGCCACTTAAACATATGTTTGAATTGAATTGAATTGAATTGAATGTATTGAATTGGTGCTTCAGAGGTACAGTAAAGGAGTGATGAAAGCGTTGTTCTAACCACACCCCCATTGCAGGTGTGGGTGGAATTGAAGCCGAAGCTGTCATGCTGGGCCAGCCAATCAGTATGGTACTTCCCCAGGTCATTGGCTACAAGCTGATGGGAAAGCCTCAACCTCTGGTAACATCCACAGACATCGTGCTCACCATCACCAAGGTAACAGCATACTCCCTCTTCCATGTTTTGGAAAATCAGTGACAATTAGGGCATAAATACACAGTGGAGTATAATCTAGCAATGCTAGGAAACAACACAATCAAAATTTTAAAGCAACATAGAGGGAATATTCTATAGTTAATTGTTCATTTTATTCTTTTGCTGCATAGAATTTTTTTCCATTTTTTGAAATTATGACATAGTTGAAATACTCAGAAATCAAAAGGATAGTTATATATTCACCACTTAGATTTACAGATGATAATATTTTTTTCATATTTGTTTCAGGCCTCCCTGTGTTGTTAAAGAAGTAACATAAAATGTTTATAGCTAGAGCCACCCTCCCTGTTCCTAAATAATCACTGTCCTGAGACTGTTAGAATCTTCCCATGCACATTTTTGTTTTTACAACTTTTGCTATATTATTCTTTTCTGTTATTCTTTAATTAAATTCTTTATCGGTACATTTTATATATACACCACGATCACACTCAGCACTGGCAATTTGTACCTGTATATGACATGAGCTAATTCTCATTTTTACGCATTTCCCTACCCACCCTACAACTCCCCCACCCCCTATATACCAATGCTTTGTTTCTTTCTTTTTTAAGATCATATTTTCTCTTTCTCCTAATTTCTTTCCCCTACCCCTTTCCCTTTGAATATTTTCTATTTCACAAAATATATCATATAATCTAGAAGTCATTTACATCTTTAGATTCTGATACCAGAGAAAAGATATGGTATTTACACATTTGTGACCTATTTATTTCACTTATGTGTCCTTAAGTTATGTCCATTTGAATATAAATGACTCAAACTTATTCTTTATGGTGGAGTAATACTCCATTTTATTTAAAAACAAGAACAAAAAAACCACATCTTCTTTATCCAGTCTCCACTTGATGGGCCTTTGGGTTGTTTCCAAGACTTAGCTATCACAACCTGAGCTGCTATGAACATGGGTGCACAAATGTCGCAATGATATGAATCGTTTAATTCTTTCGTGTATATCCCTAACAAGGGAATGGCAGCGTCAAATGGGACCTCTAATCCTAGTTTTTTAAGGAAACTCCACACTGATCTCCACTGCGCCCTGCTTGCCTGATCTGTCTCTGTGCACCTCTGGCGTGGCCTGGGCAGCAGCAGGAAGGCCACCGGCCCAGGCACTGATTAATGGCATAGGCTGAGGTTCCCCATGAATTCTGCTGCATCCTGCTTGCCTGGTGTGTCTCTGCACATCTCTGGCATGGTCTAGATAGTGGCAGGAATGCCTTGCTATATTATTGTACATGATTCTACTTGCATGTAAATAGGAAATATTCCATGAATAATGTATTACTTTTAAATTTTCTTCTTTGTGTTCTATTATTGTAACACATGTTTCTACAGGTTTGGAAAATATTAGCATATGTTTCTTAAACTCTGTCAGAGCCATCTTTTTTGTGATTTGCTTGCTTTGCAAAAAGTAGGAAGTTTCGTTTTAGAAAATAATTATGGACCCTCGAGTTATGACTGGCCTGACATAATAACAATTAGGGTTATAACCAGAATTTTAGTTTTAACTTATGAACAAAGTTTTGAGTTACAGCCTGAATGTTGACCACTTATACTTCCAGATGTTCTCAGATACAAATTTAATCCTTAAAGAGTTCTGGAAAGAACATAGCATTCTTTCCTGTGTGGGGTTAATTGAGAAATCCTGGCCCCATGTCTCTCTAAGGACACTGAGATCTACCGGGAAGAAAGGGTAGCCTAAAATAATATAGGAGAGACTTTCAAGGCTATCGAGGAGCCTAAGCCTTTAATTGACTAACTTGAGTTATAACTAGTCCTTGCAAACGAAATGAGTTCCTAAGTCAAGGATCCATTGTGTTGGAAAATGATTGTTTCTTGTTTTGGGGTTTTGTTTTGTTTTTTTTCATCACAAGCATATGTTTTTTTTCTGATGATATGGTTTGGAGAATTGGAATCCTTTGATAGACACCACACTGTAAACACTGCGAAAACATTTCCCTTTGGTTTAATGTTCATGACATTTGGAATTGGATTTATCTGAACATCATAGTTTATCACAGATATTTGTGTGGTGTTTTGTAATATGGACAACATAAGGCTTCTTCACAGAACTTAGCAGTCACATAACCAAAAGAGCCCCTCCTCTATGTGACTATGGACAGCCCCTGAAACCAGCATCGTGCAGAGAGCCAAGTCACTCACAGAGCCCACCCGTAGCTGACAGCTTCTGTGGAAGACACAGGGGTTAGGCTGTCTGCCTTTTGTTACATTTGACTTGTACTTGTAGCATGAACATTTCTATTACACTTTTCCAAAAAAGCCATTTACTTACTCAGCTGGTGTGATTTTATAATAATTTATTTAGGTTTATTAATTGTAGGACTTTAGACATGTCTGGTGATCTCATTAGAGAGTATTTTTTATTTTGAAACCCCTTCTCTTTCTGTTATTTGTGCTTTGGAATTACTTTTCTTTTTTAAAAAGAGCTATTTTGACCTTACCTTAGGTTTAGAGGAATGTCGATTGAAAGATTTTATAGACAGCCTTGTTACCTGTCTCAGCTCCCCTTGTGTTAATATCTCATAGAACCCAGCACATTCTGGAAAGTCAGACTCTAGCGTGGGTCTGGTGCTCTCCATGCAGACTTAGCCAGTTGTTTACTAAAATCCTCTTGCTGTTCCGGGGTCTACCCCAGGATACCATGTTAGATTTAAGCCATGCAGCATCTATGGTTTTTCTTTTTTAAAGTAATTTAAAACATATTTTATTAACTTTTTGTTTATGTTTACCTTAACGCTATTTATGAGAATTACAAAGTGATGGTTCTGCATTTTAAATGTGGACTCCTAATTCTCAGGCTTCTCTGTTTTTTCTGCTTAGCACCTCCGCCAGGTTGGAGTTGTGGGCAAATTTGTTGAGTTTTTCGGGCCAGGAGTAGCCCAGCTATCCATTGCTGACCGAGCTACAATCGCCAACATGTGTCCAGAGTATGGAGCAACCGCTGCCTTTTTCCCAGTTGATGAAGTTAGTATCAAGTATTTGGTGCAAACAGGTAAGTGACAGGCTGTGAAAGCAGAGGATTCCTTGTTAAAGTTTTGTGGGACACTGAGAATCTGAGCCCTGCTTTCTGTCCGCCCAAACGGTGTTCTTGCGTGAGAGTTACACAGCTCTGATTTCCTCTGTGTGCTTTCAAAGTGGACTTGGACTTAAGGAAGTGTGATATAGAAACAGCACAGCACACAGAGCTCCAGGACCCTGGAAGCCTAGAATCTGGTACTGGTCTTCTCTTCCTAGTTTTTTTTTTACATTAAACAAGTGATCATCATGATGGCCCAGTAAGTGCTGTTGGTGGGGTACCAGTTGTGAGTCGGGCTCTTGGTGTGCATTTGATGTCATCTCCACATCTGCAGAGTAGATTGATTAATTAAACAATAGGAGAACAAACTGAGGCCTGGGTAACTGTTGTCTCCCAGGCCTAATAAATAGCAGTCAGAACCTAAGCCTGCAGCTGCCCGTGAGAATCACTGCTGTGCCCCATCTCAAGTTGTTTAAAACTGGAATGAGAGCCCACCCGCATAGGAAGGCATTTTGCCTCAGCGGATGTTTAACTTTTAACATTGAGAAAGTCTTTTTTTAAATTCTCATTTATTTTTAAAACATTAAATATTCATTCAGTTTCTTTAAGACATTCTCAGGACTGGGTCTAGGTCTCTGACACATGGCAGTGAACAGAATAGTGCAGTCCTGCCCTCATGCAACTTATGGTTCCGTGAATAGCAAAGACAGTGAACAAGTAAACAGATAAAAACGTGATAATGAGGAAAAAAGCAGGGGCGATGGGTAAAGGGCTGTAAAGTGCTTTCTTATACACAGGGGAGTTACCGAAAGGCCTGTGGAGCTGGAATTCAGACAGACACCTGAGTACGTGAGGGAGGGCCTTGTGAGAATCCTAGGTTCCAGATGAATTCAAACCTCCTCCATAGTCTGAGGAAATTCCTTTGGAAGAAGGAAAGATTGTGATCAAATACATTAAAATGTTTTTATTAAATAGAACCACGTGGGAATTAACACATCCTTGTTCCCCAAAGGACAGAAGTAAAAAGATATAGAAGTAAAAGAACTGAACATACAGTGAAGGGCATAAGCCTAAAGAAGAGAAGAGAGGAAGCAGGTAGGAGAGGAGAAAAGTTGCAGGACACATTCCAGACGTCACATTCATTTCTGCGGTTCTGAAAATGCCACTGAACTTCTCTGATTAGTACCAAACACGTCACACCCCAGCAGTCACTGCTTCAGAAGAGGGAAGCTCTTGTGCTTACTTAGCCCAAAGGAAATCTCTCCTGTTAATTATGAAGAAGTCACACAGCCTCCAACAAGCAGCAGACTGAAAGGCTGTGGTGAATGTGCGGATGTTCATTCTGTGGTCTTTTACAAAGTCCTTGCTAAAAGCCAAGGACCTTCACTGTGCAGCTAGAACAAACAAGAGTGTTGATCTATTGCGTGTGTCAAGCTTTCAGGCACATTTATTGCCAGAGAAACAAGAGGACTGCACGTCCATTGGGCATTCTTCATGAGTGTTATCTCCAGCACTAGGATCTTGATGAAGTATTGAATAGCAGTGGTTTGGGGTCATAGTCCTTGCACTTTAGCACCATGAGTTAGGACTCAAGTTCCCATCCTAGTTGTGCCATTTACTGCCTGTGTCTAAAGGAAAATTACCTGATCCTAAGCCTTCATTTCCTCATTATAAATGAAAACAATAATAGTACTTGTGTAACAAGGTAGCAATAAAGATTAGAGTTTGAACTAAAAATTTAAATATTTAGCAGAGTGCCAGGCACATAGAAAGTGCTTAATAGCTGAAGGTTGTGGTGGGGTGGGTAATATGATATGTGAAACATTTTTATGGCCAGTTGGTACTAAATGCACAGGTGTACTTCAACAATTAGCTCAGGCTTATTATCGTCCTAATTAAAAAAGAAAAAATGTATATAAAAGTAGAACCAGAATACTCTTCCAGAAAACAAGTGATCAGTTAATTGCCCCTAATAGCCCTCAGCAATAGCCAGAGGGTCAAATTATAAGCCTGAAAGAAAGATTGACAAAGATGTCTCTGTGTGTGTGTGTGTGTGTGTGTGTGTGTGTGTGTGTGTGTGTACATGGTATGCATATTACTTAACTGCTGATATAGGTATTAATTTATGGTCTGTATAATAAATAACAGAATATGTTATTCTAATGACAGCATTCAATAACAGAATGTTATTCTAATAACATATTCAATAATAGAATATGGTTATTACTATTACCATTTAGGTCGAGATGAAAACAAAGTAAAGCACATGAAAAAGTATCTTCAGGCTGTAGGAATGTTTCGCGATTTCAGCAACGCCTCTCAAGACCCAGACTTCACCCAGGTATGAAAGCACCTTCCACCACACATGTTCTTTCCTAAGGCTGCACTTTTAGCTGTCTGTGCTTTTTCTTGGGGGGACAAGGGGGTTCCACTTGTAGGAAATCAGTCACTGCCAAGTTATTGCAGGAGAACAGACTATTAAAAAACTATAAAATGAGAATGAGAAGAAAATTATAAATACAGCAAAATAACTTTACTCCATTCCTATTGGCCTATTTATTATAAAGTAAATGGATTCCCCAGTTTTGAATTTTTGATGTATGGATTCTGTGTGGAAGATATTTGAAAGACTTGACAAGGGAAACTAGAGCTATTTAAAGGCCAGCCCAACCTTGTTACATTCCCAGGAAGAAGCGTGGGTATGAACGTAGCTAGTTGTATTTATCCAATGTGTAACCCGGTGGTGGTGGGCCAATGGCATGCAGGCCACAGCCGGGTATTCATATCATGGAAACCTCTAAAAGATTTGTCACCACTGGCCTAACCTCTGTTGGGGAGAGTAGGGGTTGGGGTATACAAACTAAATTTATGTTTTTCCAGACAGCCCAGGTTGGAAGGTAAACCAGATATGAGACCTTCATTTTGTTTCATGTTACTGAGAATGAAGTACTCAGACTAACGCCCTTTTCCTCTCATTGATAACTTGGTACCACTTGCCTTCCAGATCATCTTAGAAGTTTATGTATCATTTACGTATTGTTTATGTATCATTTCAGTAGAAATGCTGTTTCAGCCTAACCTAAGAAATAGAATGCATGCATGATTTGCTTACAGGGGTGGATGAGTGAAAGACACTAGAAGCAACAATAATGTCCACCCTGGCCTTTCTTAGAGCCAGCAAAAATGTTTGCCTGTTCCATACTCGTTAAGTACTAGCTGGATCTTTAGGAACTAACTGCTTAAATGTTAGGAAGAGTATTTGTTTCTTTGCCTTATGTTTGTCGCTGTGTTATTTTAAGTTCTCTGACATGGCTTGGGTTTCTTCTTGTGAGTATAATGTGAATGTCTGTATAATGCCTTTTCACTTGGGTGAACAGGTTGTGGAATTAGATTTGAAAACAGTAGTACCTTGCTGCAGTGGACCCAAAAGGCCTCAAGACAAAGTTGCTGTTTCTGACATGAAAAAGGATTTTGAGAGCTGCCTCGGAGCCAAGGTAGGGGTCTCCCAGCTCTGCCCTTTTCTCATGCCCAGGCTTTCGCTTTAGTTAGTGATAAATCTTTGCCAGGTCTGGTGCCACAGAGAGTATTTCTTCTCCATTTTAAAATCCTAAAATGGATTTTAGGCACCAAGGCAAGCGCTTTCCAGAGTATACGATCTGCTTTTCACATGACTCGCCGTCACGTCCATTGTGCTCACTGCCGCTTTGCAGGCCCTCGTGTTTGGTTCGTGCCACTCCCTGCCTGCATGTCTCTTCTCCTTGGCTCGGATGCCAGCTCTTGTGCAAAACAGGGCTCAGTCTCTCATAGCAACAAGTTATCTTTCCCTGACCTGAACTCAGTGGCGCTTAGTCTCAAACCATTTGACAGGATCCCGTATTTAACATATGTTGTTGTTTCTTCATATGTATATACTATGAGTTCCCTTACTGAGCTCGACTCAGAGCATGGGGCTTACCTTGCAATCACTTTGGTACCCCACAAAGTCCTGAGCATGGTGCCTTGCACAAAGATTTTTCAGGGAATATTTCCCAAATAAATAAGATCTGTGATGGATTTTATCCATGAGAAACCAGTGTTACACTAGATGTTCAGCTATACTTAGCTTTATTGATCATGATTGGTTGAATCTGATCAAAATTGCATCTTTTTTCTAAACTTCTAAAAAATTAGAATCATTAGCTTTATCTGTGTCCAGTAGTATGTAATACTGTTACTATACAGTATTTTCAGGGAGTTGTGTTGAGACCAACTTTACACTAAATTTTACTGTCTGTATTTTCTTTTTTTTTTTAGGTTTTTTGAGACAGGGTCTCGCTTTGTGGTTCAGGCTGGCCCTCAGCTCAGCCTCAAACTCACATCACAATCCTCCTGCCTCTGCCTCCCGAGTGCTGGGATTACAGGCGTGAGCCACCACGCCCGGCACTGTGGTATGTGGTACTGGTTGCTGCTGAGTGTGGGTCTCCACACCCAGTATTGTTA
>PVIR01024873.1:0-25468 GCA_004026965.1 Petromus typicus | reverse complement strand
TCAATGTAAAATAAGGTGAAAGGGGACAATGTTGAGATTGTAACAAAAAAGTAAGGAAACAAATTTTATGTATATGGGGGGGTGGTAGGGTGGGTAGGGCTATGGGAAAAAATGAGAATTAAGTTGTGTCTTATACTGGTACAAATCCCCATTATGGAGTGCAATCATGATGTGTATATTTAATGTACCAATAAAGATAGAAAAAAAAAAGTTATGGTTCTTCTACACAATGTAGTATTACTCTGCCATAAAAAATGATGAGTTTGAATCATTTCTACTTAAATGGACATACCTTGAGATATCCTCACAAATGAAATAAATAGGGCACAGATAGTTACATATCACATCTTTTCTCTGGTATGAGAAAATAAAGATGTAAATGAGTCCTAGAATTGTATGTTATATATTGTGAAATAGAAAATGCTCAAAGTAAAATAAGGTGAAGGGGGAAACTGATGAGATTGTAACAAAAAAGTAAGGAAACAAATTTTATGTATATGGGGGGGGTGGTAGGGTGGGTAGGGCTATGGGAAAAAATGAGAATTAAGTTGTGTCTTATTCTGGTACAAATCCCCATTATGGAGTGCAATCATGATGTGTATATTTAATGTACCAATAAAGATTTTTTTAAAAAGATTATTGTTAATGGCGTGCATTGCAATCATATACTAATAAAATTGAAAAAAGAGAAAATGGTCTAATGGTATTAATCTTTCAGGTATACTTCTTTCTTTTATTCCATTTTGTTTTGTCACATTCAAGTAAATTCTTAATTCATTCTGAATTGATTTGAAATAGGGTGAAAAAGATTTTTAAAAATTTAAATAGTGTTGTTACTTCCAATATTCTTAATGCATTTTAGTGAATTATGAGATCCTGTCCATTGATTTTTTATGCTTATTTTATCAGATAGTTGATTTATTTGAAGAAGTTATGTGATGATTGAGTCTAAATTTGTAACCACTATTATAGCTTTGTTGGGACCAAGTCCCACTGAGTGATGATTGCTCAGGACATGACACGATCTTAAAGTCCAACCAAGAGCTTTATTGCCCAGCTAGGGGCCATCCCTTCACACAGAGGAAGGCACTGAGTTAGACCAAAGCACAGTACTTAAAGGCAAAATCTGCTGACCACCCCCTGCCCTCATTAACAGGAGGTTTCTATGTAGGAATGATTAGATCATTCTGTTGTTAAAATGCAGGAGTGAGTCATTACAGAAGCCAATAGCAACAATTAGATCTCTAGTTACTGTAGAATACTGTGTGCTAACAACATACAGTCTGTAGCTGCGTACATTGGCCAGGTGGATAGTTCTCAAGGAGACAAGTACTAGTTTCACAGGAAAGTTGCAGAGTACAAAGTGGAGGTTTTAAACAAAATGACTCTTTTTATGTCAAGTTGGGTCTCACAATCATTAGCATTTAAATTTTCACGAAAGATAACCCAGTGCAAGCACAAACACAGCTCTAATCTCTCCCTCAAATTTTTATATATAAGCAGTCATTGCAACCAAGAAAGTCCCCAAGTATGAAGTAAAAGTGAAGTGCCTGGACTACAGTGTTCCTCATTTTAGCAGAAGAAACTGAAATGTACTTTTTCTAAAAGACCATTTTCTACTCTAAACCATATCCAATTTATGCAAACAAAGATTTTACACAAAGCACTAACACAATACAATAAATATGTATGTTTTTTTCAGAACTTGGGTTGAACTCAGAACCTTGACAGGCAGGTAGGGGCACCACTAAGCTATATCCCTGGCCCCTTCACAACAGTAATTTGATTTATTGAATTATCATTCCTTCTCTACTTTTCACTGGAAAATAATCCTCTTACAGACTCAAATAAGCTGACAGATTTTCTATTAAGGGATTCTTATGGAAATTAGGAACCATTAGAATGCCACTGAAAAATTATAATGGTATTTTGATGCATTGTCTAGTATCTGATACTTTTTATCTGTATAACATAGAAAAATAAAATGCAAATCTCATCAAACAATTATAAAATTTTGATTATTATTAAAATAACTCAGTGGAAAATAAAAATGGTAGAGTAGTGAATGGCACAGCTTCTCCAGGACAAAATAACCAGAATCTGGAAATTAACAGACCTGAGAGGAAAGAAAGTATGTGAAGGGGACACAATGACCATGAGGGAACTAACAAAGGAGAAAAAGGTGAGATGTATTGCTAAAGAAGAAATAGCTCACTGCCACAGACTGGAGACCACATGGGGCTACAGAGGTTGTGTATCTTCCCTGGTGGGAGGCAGTGAAAGTAGTTGTGTCGCTCACTGCAAAACAGAGACCAGATCTAGGCTGAGAGAGTCTTGTACAGGTTGAGGCAGTGGTGAGAGCATAAGACACTGTTTCTCAAGCAACCTCCAGGGCCAAGTTAATCAGTGAAGTGGAAAGACTCTGATGGATCAGCAGTGGGTGGGTGGAGTCACCATTTTGTTTAAAGACCCTGAGAACTAAATTCTGATAGCAGACCAGCAACCGAGTTGCTTTGCAGTCAATGCAATAGAGTCCAAAGAGGTACAGTTAATCCAGTCATGTTAGACTGCCAGCTATTGGACAGCTGACTAGGAGGAATTCTGCTGTGAAGCAAGGACTGGAACCAGCCAAACTACATTTTGGATGCTGCCAAAAGCCAGACCTACCAGATAGCCAGAGCTTGAAAATAACTAGAAATGTGGAACAGACAAATCCTTGCAAAGTCCAAGAAGGGCCAATTGTGCATTGACCTCAGAACAGGTGAGTCATACCCTGATATCAAAACCAGAAAATGATCAAGCAGAGAAAAACAATGACAGTCCAATCTTCCCAAAGAACACAGACACAAAACTCCTCTGTAATATACTGGAAAACTGAATGCAACAAATCATCAAGAAGATTATACACCATGACCAAGTGACATTCATCCAGTTTTTTCCAGTACCACTGATTAAAGATCCTGGGATTGTCTTCTTTCCAGTACCATGAAGTCTTTATGACAGTATGTCTGTAGAGTAATTTCAAATTAGGGATTCTGATGGTCCCTGCTTTCTCTTTATTGTTCAGAGTTGTTTTTGTTATTCTAGGTTGCTTCTGGTTCCAAATAAATTTTAGGAATGCTTTCTCTGGTTCTAAGGCATGCTGAAAACTGGTTTTCTATATGTTGAAGACTTAAACTAGACTCATGTCTCTTACTAAGCATGAAACTAAATCAAAATGTGTCGAAGATCTAAATATTAATACAAAAATACTAAATCTGCTGAAAGAAAGAAGAGGTAGAATTCTTGAGGACAAAGGGATAGGCAAAGACTTTATGAACAAAACCCAGATTACATGGTAATGATTCCAAAAGTGGAAATCTAAGATAAGTAGAGAAAAAAAGGAATCAGGGTATACCATGTACAGGTACAGATTCCCCTTGATGAGTATGGCATTATGCATACCTAAGTTGTACTAAGAAAGTTAACTTTAAAAATAAATAAAATAACTTAGGACACTGGAATGCATAGAAACTATACATTAATTCCTTTAAGTGTAAGACACAGTTTGCTTTCAAGAGTATAAAGAATAAGTTTAAAACTTCATAGTAGATATGGATTCATATAATGTCTTGAACTACTTTTTTGTCAGTATCTAGTAACTCACGAACAAATTTAGTGATACAGGAATTCTACACCTAGGTGATATCCATCAGAAATGTGTACCAAAGTCAAGGGTAATGTTGATAGTCATAATAGCTAGAAACCATGAAAATAAATTGTATTGCAATATTTCAGAACAAAGTAAACTATTCTGAACAATGTGAATGAAGCTCAAAATATGTTAAAATCATCAAGAATGTATATTGTGTTACTCTACATATATAAACTAACCAGAGTCAAACTATAACTTTAGATGTCAAGGTAGTGGGTACCATACATGTGACTGCTCAAATCACTGAGAGGGATAAAAGGAAGAAACAAAACATAAAATGATCATACCAAAAAATAAAGAGTATATACATAGCAGAGCAGTGGCAGGGTCAAATGGGACCTTCAATCCTAGCTTTTGGAGGAATCTCCAAACTGATTTCCACAGAAGTTGTACAAGTCTACACTCCCACCAACAGTGGAGAAGGGTTCCTTTTTCTCCACAACCTCGCCAACATATATTGCTGGCTAATTCTGAGATGGCAGCCATTCTTTAAGGAGTGAGATGAAATCTCAGTGTTGTTTTCATCTGTATCTCTCAAATGAATAATGATGTTGAGCATTTCTTCACATACTTCCTAGTGGCTCTTACTTCTTCCTCTCAAAAGTATCTGTTCATTTCAGATGCTCATTTCTTAATTGGGTCTTAAATTGGGGTGGGTTTATTTTTTTAAGCTCTTTATATATTCTGGATAGTAGCCCTTTGTCTGAGAACAGATGGTAAAGATCCTTTTCCATATCGTTGGTTGACTTTTCATGCTGTTGGTGGTTTCCTTTGCTGTGCAGAAGTTTTTTAATTGAATCAGATCCCATTTGTTGATTTCTCCTGCCAATTCTCATTCTCTAGTGGTTTTGTTCAAGAAGTCCTTCCCTAATCCAATGTCTTCAAGAGTTTTACCTAACCTGTTTTGCAGAAGGTTTAGAGTGTCTGTTGTAATATTTAGGTCTCTTATCCACTTTGATTTTGGCTTGGTACACAGTGAAAGATAGGTCTAGATTTAGTCTTTGGCAAGTTAAAGCCCAGTTTTTCCAGCACCAATTGCTAAAGAGGCTAACTTTCCTCCACTGTGGATTTCTGGCTCCTTTGTCAAAGAGGTGACTCAGTGTATCTGGAGTGGTTTCTGGATCTTCTAATCTAATCCACTGATCCTCAGGTCTGTTACTTTGCCAGTACCATGCAGTTTTTATCACAGTACCTTTATAGTATAGTTTCAGTTTGGGGATCCTAATACCTCCCCACCATGTCCTTGTTGCTTAGAATTGCTTTTGGTATTCTAAGTCTTTTGTGGTTCCAGATGAATGTTTGTGTTTTTTCTCTAGAACTGTGAAATATGCTGTTAAGATTTCAATCAGGTTTGCATTGAATCTCTATAGTAATTGTGGGAGTATAGCCATTTTGGCAATATTGGTTCTTCCTACCTAGAGCAAGGTATATCTTTCCATTTTTTATATCTTCTTCATATCACAGAGATATATGTGCACCCATGTTTATAGCAGTTCAGTTTGTGATCACTAAATCTTGGAAACACCAAAATGTTCATCAACAGGAGACTGGATAAAGAAGATGTGGTTCGTTTATAGAATGGAATAGTATTCTATCATTAAAAATGATAAGATTGAGTTATTCATATTCAAATGGATGTATGGATACTCAAATGGATACTTCAAGACATCCTCATAAGTGAAATTAATAGGTCACAGATGTATAAATATCATATCTTTTCTCTGGTATGGGAAAAAGAAAATGTAAATGAGTTCTAGTATATATAGTCGATATTGTGAAATAGAAAATATTTAAAAGGAAAGAGGGTGTAGGGGTAAATAATGAGGCAAAAAGGAATGTGATAGCAACAAAAAAAGGTAACAAAGCTTATGCATATAGGAGATGGGGGTTGCAGAGTGGATGGGGGAAGGGGAAAAATTTAGAATCAAGTCATGTCATATTTTGATACAAACTCTCAATACTGAATGCGATGATCTGTATTCATAATGTACTAATAAAGATTTGAATTTTTTAAAAAAGTATACACTATATGATCATTGTTTATTTCATTGTCTCACTTTCCTTGTTAGAGACTGAAAAGTATTCATCTTCTTTAGTTACCTGTAGATGTCGGGAATCATGGACAACTTACTTGGACTTAGAGTTACTTAATGGGATTTACTTACTTGGATTTGAGGATGTCTGCCCTGCTCTGGAGGGATCAACTACTGCTGGGATTATTTCAGACATCTGTCTCACCTTGTGCAGATTTTAAACAACAAGGATTACTGTATTTGCCTTGGGACTTAATGGGATTTTAGGACATCTGCCCTTCCCTATGTAATCTTCAACTACTGGGATTATTGTGGACTTCTGCCTTACCCAGTGGGATCTTAAACTACAAGGATTAGTGCGCTAAGATTATTGGTTTTAAGATTCACAGGGATTTATTGGAGTTTAGGGATGTCTGCCCTGCCCTATGTAATCTTCAACTACAGGGATTATTGTGGGACCACCTGTCTTATGTATGCTAGGATTATGGGTTAAAGGCTTGTTACCAAATAATGGAGCAGGTGTGCTCGGGTTATGAGCTCTGCTCCCGCTTCTGCTGCCACAGTATCTGGCCTTGGGCTACAGCTGCTCAGAGTAGCAAGCATCGAGCTCAGGCTCAGCCTTTTTCCTCAAAGTTCTGACTTTGTTTTTTGTTGGTTGTTAATCTATCAACTGTGGGAGTATTGGGGGATTGGGATTTGCTGCAAGGGTTCTGGCAGAGTATTGGGGGATTGGAATTTCCCACAAGCGTTCTTCCCCAGACTCACACATTTGGCGCCCATACATGGATTTGGACCGGACAACCACATATAAATGTTAGGACAAAGGACCTATTAAGACACAGGTAACTGTGCCTATGATATGTACTATTTACAGAACAAACACCAAAAATAGTTCCCCAAGGTCTTATGTCCTACCTGGAGTAAAGTAAGAGAAAGAGGTGGAGAGGGGGTTACCTGGGTTTTTACTGTGGCTGAAGATCAGAGCCTAAAGAAAAGTTTCTATTGGGTCAGGGATTTAGCTCAGTGGCTCCAGCGCCTGTCTTGCAAGCGCGAGGGCCCAGGTTCAATCCCCAGTAACCACACACCATACTGGGTGTGGAGACTCATGTCCAGCAGCAATCAGTACCACATACCACAGTGCCAGGTATGGTGGCTCACACCTGTAATCCCAGCACTCGGGAAGCAGAGGCAGGAGGATTGCTGTGATGTGAGTTTGAGGCTGAGCTCAGAGCCAGCATGAACTAGGAAATGAGATCCTGTCTCAAAAAAATTAAAAATATATATATGTACATCTGTATGAAATTATAAAACTGTTAAAATAATAAAGGTAGAAATTCTTTATATTTTTATAAGAAACAAAGCCTCTTCAGGCTCGATTCAAATTATTCCTTATTTATGGATAAATCACAAGAACCTTATGAAATAAGTAAAATGCCTATAAAATTATTGGACCAAGAAAGTAAAAGTTATAGGTGATTCTATGGGTGTGTGCAGAGCTAACACTAGTTTTAAAATTGTATGGTCATGCACTTTTATCATTAGCTGTGTAGTCAGCATAAATATTTTAAAGAATTGAATGACCTTACATTATTTATTTTATTCATATTGCTGTATGATTTATGGCTGGAGCAAGATTGCAATGTTAGATAAGGGCAGAGAACGAAGAGTTTGAGTAAAAAGTAATACTTTGCAAAATTAAATTACTAGCATGTTTCTACCCAAATCTTCCTTCAAGAATTTTTCCTGCTAAAGTGGAAAAACTACTGAAGCATTATTGTCTGAAGAAAATTGTGAAGTAATCTATTTCCTCTAAACATGAATTTCTGTTTTCTTGTTTCAGAATTGTCTTTTTGAGATTGATTGCCTCAATTCTCCAGCAACTTCCATTTATTATCTCTCTCTGTTCAAAGAATTTTCAGGAATTTCTAAAGAAGGTCCTGAATACCAGAACTGCACAAACAGAAAGATAAGTTTATAAGTGTAAATGACTCGTTCTTCTACCTTTACATTTTCTACCTGGTGCCTCCAAATATTGATGGGAGACAGTAAGGCAAAAAAAAAAAAAAAACTTACTGAAACTATTATTTGAAATTCAAACTTTAATGGACATCTTACATATTTATTTTTAAGTCAAATAACACTATTTCTATACTAAGGGGTTCTCCATTGTGGCTTCTTCCTTTTCCAAATAAGATCCAGCATAGTTTCCACCTGCCTAGTAGAAGTTTCAGTGGATGAGTAGAAAGTGATCTTATTTCAACATTTCTGAAGCTAAAAGTTCAGCGCACTTTGAGTAACATTACTTCCTTCATCCACCATAACCCAAAACATCCAACCCCACATGCATTCATGGCACAAGTATTTGTTGAGTATTTATTGTCGAGTGAATAAAAAATCCTGTCCGTATAATGTGTTACCCTTTTAAAAAGATCTTCGATAGACTAAACACACACTGCGCCCCCAAACATTTCCATATTTGTCAGGAGCAATTCTACATAATTTGGGAATAATTCATTTCACAATTAAAATTATAATTAGGCCTTTTTTTCCTGCTTACAAATCAACTATGGCATATCCAGACATAATTCCATGTCTGTCTCTGGTCACAGCTAAGACCTCAATTACCCAATGATGTTGTGAGGCTCTAGGGAAGAATTGAACCAGTTGCAGACGTCCTGGTGGAAGACAAATTCCTAATCAACAGAAGTCGTTCATTGTTCTAGGATGTACTGAACTGCCACCCTCTGAGTGACCTGTTACATTTGTTACTCCTGATGTACTGAACCCACTGCCTTAGTGACACGTTACAGTCATTGCTCCCAGTGGACCTAATAAAGTATGGTGAGCTCCACATCTTTCATGTCTAGGCAGCAAAGATCAGGCTCAAAACTCAACTTCTCTAAGTCTCATTTTGCTATCTTTTCTTTTTCTTTTTTTTTTAATTTATTGAAATCTTTATTGGTACATTACATATACACATCATGATTGCACTTCATAATGGGGATTTGTACCAGAATAAGACACAATTTAATTCTCATTTTTTCCCATAGCCCTACCCACCCTACCACTCCCACCCCCTATATACACACAATTTGTTTCCTTTATTTTTTGTTATAATCTCATTATTTTCCCCCTTCACCCTATTTTACTTTGAGCATTTTCTATTTCACAATATATAACATAAAATTCTAGAATTCATTTACACCTTTATTTTCTTGTGCCAGAGAAAAGATGCTATATGTACCTATCTGTGCCCTATTTATTTCACTTGTGAGGATATCTCAAGGTATGTCCATTTAAGTAGAAATGATTCAAACTCATCATTTTTTATGGCAGAGTAATACTCCATTTTGTAGAAGAACCACAGCTTTTTTATCCAGTCTCCAGTTGATGGACACTTGGGTTGTTTCCAAGATGTAGCAATCACCAACTGGGCTGCTATAAACATGGGTGCACATATGTCACTGTGATATGAGTCTTTTAATTCTTGTGTGTATATACCTAGCAGGGTGATGGCTGGGTCAAATGGGACCTCCAATCCTAGCTTTTTGAGGAATCTCCAAACTGATCTCCACAGGGGTTGTATGAGTCTACATTCCCACCAACAATGGAGAAGGGTTCCTTCTTCTCTGCAGCCTCGCCAACATTTGTTATTGGCTGAATCTCAAATGGCAGCCATTCTATGTGGAGTTAGATGAAATCTCAGTATTGCTACCTTTTCTATGTAATTATTTCACCTTGTTCTTTCAGGCTCACAGGAAACTAGAACTTTACTGCAGAAGTCCTAGTTACATCCCTTATTCCTTACACGTTTTGATGTCTGCAATTTCTCCACTCTGCATATAGGCATGCCACCATCATACTTGCCTCTACTTTTACCCACTTTTACCTTTAGAATTTATACTCTTCTGAGTGAGCACCCTTATGCTTATTTCAAGCTGATTAGAATTTTAAAAAGAAAACTTATTTGTTAGGACTAATTAGGAATAATTTTTCTGAAACACTGGTTTCAGAATCTCAAAGACAATGACCAAGGCCTAGGATTTTCCTTTTCCTTATTTCCAACACAGAGTTCTGCATTTTGTTTCCACATCGATTAATATATTTATTATGTACATCACCAATTACACTCTGCAATTACAGTACAGTGAACAATTTGCAGTCCTCCTTTAACTCAATTTGTCTAATGTATTTGGCCTTGGGGTCAATTCTTGCATCATATGTTTTATGATATTTTATACCCCTGATTCTTTCAACAGATTCTTTTATCCATTCACCATCACAAGAAAACTAAGCATCAGTCATGAGCATGATTTTGCATTTGATCCTAAGCCCTTTCTCACCTTGTATGGATAGACTCAACTAAACACATGTGTTAACCAGCTACATATATTTTTGAATATTCAAGTGTGGTCTTTTGTCTGTATCCCAATACTAAAACCTAGTGGTAGGAGTCCAAAAGCCAAACTTATTACCACCCAGCTCTTATGAAAAATTTGTCCTCTTTGATCTTTGCCTTCATTTATAGCTGTTCATTGTTCAATCTACTGAATTGTGTATGTCAGAAATCTCAGAGTTGTTCAAAAGTATTCTTTACATGTCATTTGTCTTATTTAATCCTATCTATTCTAGCTTGGGGATTGTTCTAGAATAGCAAAATATCCCTGGCTTCCATCCTCACTCTGATAATCTCATTGAAACCTATATTATTTAAGGATTAAAATATTATATTACACTTTTTTTTTTTAGACAGGGTCTTGCTTTGTAGTTCAGGCTGGCTCTGAGATCACTATGTAGTCCAGGCAAGCCTGGAACTCACAGCAATCCTTCTGCCTCTGCATCCTGAGTGCTGGGATTACAAGCATGAGCCACCATGCCTGGCACTGTGGTATATGGTACTGATTACTGGTGGGTATCAATCATCACACCTGGCACTGTTGTTACAGGGGATCAAACTAGGGACCTTGCAAGGCCAGCACCGGAACCACTGAGCTAACTTCCTAGCCCTATATTATACTTTTAGCAATTGCACATATTCAAGATTTAAGACATCCCAATTCATTATTTATTCCATCACGTGAATTATCTTTTGAATAACATCTTTTTCAAATATTTTGCTGTCTAGTCAACATGATAAAGTTCAAACTCAGCATGATACATGAGGCTCTTCACAGATTATTTGCATTTCATTTGTAAGATTTTTTCTTCTATTTTATATAGAATTATTCTCTGTTTACCACATTCCTGCAAACACTGGTGAAATTTCTGTCACTTTTTCTTTGAATTCTTTCCTGACATTCTCTTTCAATTTTAGGCGAAGTGGAGATCTTTTTTCTTGTGACCTTACTGAACTTAGTCCATATGTTTGTTACGTCATGTCACTTTGAATTGTTTACATCTCACTGTGCCCATCACACTATGCCCCATGGCACATGTGCTCTTAATATCCGCAGAATGTGTCACAGGCTCTGGCAGGTGAACAATAGACAATGAACTATTGACATTTGCTCATTCAACCATTACTTACTGAAGACTTTGAATGGTGCAAGCAATCTAACAACTGATGGAATCATAGCTGAAGAAAATGGACAAATACACACTTTTATAGAGCTAAAACTCCAAAAAGTCTCCAGAAATAAAATACTTCAACATTCATAAACTTAATTAACTCTACACTTAACACATCTTTTAATGAAATGTGTTATCCATTTATCTAATTTTTAAAAAGATAAATGATACCCCATTTCTCATGAAAGTAAGCTTTTAAATATACAAAGTGAGTGATAATATTTAGCAAAAATTTCAGTATTTAAAGACCTAAGAGACTTCATTGGAATAATAAGTTATCATTTAAGGAAAGCAAGCAAAATAAAAATGACACATAAATAATTTTTTCTCGTGTTATTATTTTTTTCATCTGGTGTATGGTTGGGCAATTCTCCATCCTTAGCTGTGTTACAAAACATAATACTCCCTATCAGTTCTGAGACAGTGTATCCTGAAAAGAACAAAGACAAACTACAAAGCCTTCAAACTCAGACTAGAATGCTGAAGATGTTCATATTTGTAGCAAGTGACAGATGATAAAGATAGAGTTTTTATAGAGAAATTGATCATGAGAGTATATTAATAATTAAAATTAATATCTATAAAATATTGTATCATTATATATTATTTAATACCCTTAGTTTATATTAACTTACATGTTAATTAATTTAAAAGTCTATCTTAGCAGAGATATAGTTTGTAAGTTGCAAGAGAATATGTTGGCACGATTTTCTTGTATGATACTATATTTCACCAAAATAGATTGCATCAGACCAAGAGCAGATATGATAATTATTTATTTTTCTTAAAAACAATTACTGGATGTCACTTAAAATGCTGGCACAAATATATGAAATGGTTGTTGAGGATAATGAACTAAGCACAATCAGGGCTAGGGTGAGTTACAAATAACAGTTCTTGAAGCTACTATTGACTTCACAAACTACCAAGTGTATATTATTCAAATAACAATAATGAAAGAAATAATTAGAAGAGACCTTTAAAATGATCTGAGCTATTATATGCGTTATGCATCTTTTTGTGATTGTTTTTCTTTGTTTTGTTTTGTTTGCTTGTTATTGTTGTTGGAGACGGTGTCTCCCCAGGCACTTCAGGCTGGCCTTGATCTTATTACACAGCCCAGGTTGGCCTTAAACTCACAGTGATCCTCCTGCTTCAGCCTTCCAAGTGCTGGGGTTGCAGGTGTGCATCTCCACACCTGGGTGAACTAATTATATTTAAACTCAAAATAAGTAAGTCCAGATATTTTTAAAAAAACATATAATATTGATGATTCAAGTCCCATTACTATAATTAGATGCTTTCCAAGCAACAAGTATTCAAAAGAAGCAAAGTTATATATATTCAACTACATCATTCTGTCAACTGGTTAAAAATTCAAACAGATTTAGTATGCACAAGCATGTTACTTAGCTTAGTCACTTATATTCATTGTGTACATTGGGATAATCCTTCAATTTAGCCCCTCTCCAAAGAATAAAATTACAAGATGGAAAAAGAATGGTTCAATTTTTCATCTGTTTTCCCTCTCTTAAAAATCAGTTTCAGAGAGCCAAGCAAATCACATCCTTCACTATCTCTGTGTTGTTAGAAATATGTTTCCTTTCCAGTTACAGCAATCCTTGTACTCAATTTTTCCAGATAGATCATTTTTGTCATCTTTAATTCTTTTAACAGTAAAGATCTACAAGATTCTTAGGACAAATATTACCAGGCTATAATTTTCCTGACTTAAAACTGGTAAATGGAAAATAAGCTGTGGAGACCTTCCTCTACCTCATTTTTCTTACCAAAGACTAGTCACTGACTAAAACATGACAAATGTATGCTTTCATCAGTTAAAGAGACTTTTTTAAAAACTTATATGGTAATTAAAACATAAAAGTCTTTAAAATTTAACAGAGATGCCCATTTCTCAGTGATTTCCAATCATTTCTGATTTCCATTTCACTTAATTTTCTTTCAAAAATACCTGACTAATCACAAGATCATGAATCAATTAACTTATTTAAATCATACTGCATGTATAGGACATATCTATACCCATCTATATCACTATATAGATATAGTGATATCTATATCACTAACCACTAATCAAAAGAATCAATACTCTCATTTTAATCAAGAGTATGTTGTGTTTCTACCTGTAGGATATTTTTTAGAGTTGATACAACTACACACTCTGATATGTTGTATTATATCAAATTATGCATCTAAAGGCAATACAATAATATAAAAATATGTCAAATTAATGGAGAACTATGTGAAACATTTCTTTTCTCTAGAACTTGGAGAAAATACTGGGAGCTTTCCCCAAAAGGGTCAAATATTTCCTTTTCTACAAAAAGTTTCAAATGAGTAGTGCCATCTTCCCAAAGCTTACTATCATATACCTTCACTTAACCATCATTTGTCATCCTCAAGGTAATAAACAGAAAACCAGTGGAGAGGAAGAAAACTGAACATTAGAATGAGAAAAGAAGCAATAAAAAAATGTCTTATGTTCTCAATTAAGCAGAGTGCTTGTACATGGGAACAGATTTATCTATCCGAAAGTTGTCTAAGCCAAGCATTTTGGTGCATGCCTATAATCTCAGTACATTAGGAGGCTGAGGCAGGAGGATTGCATGTTTCAGCCCAGTCTGGGCATCTAGACACTTTAGCAAGATCCAGTCTCAAAATAAAAAATCAGGGCTGATGTAAAATCAAAGTGGATTAGGGACCTAAATAGTAAAAAATAAATAAATAAATAAATAAATAAATAAATCTGCTATAAAACAGGTTAGGTAAAACTCTTGAAGACACTGGTTTGGGGAAAGATTTCATGAACAAATTCCCCATAGCACAAGAACTGGTAGAAGAAATTGATAAATGGAATCTCATCCTATTGATAGATTTCTGCACAGCAAAAGAAACCACCAGCAAAGCAAAAAGGCAACCAACAATATGGGAAAGAATCTTTACCAGCCGCCTCTCAGACAAAGGGCTGGAATATATAAAGGGCTCAAAAAAATAAATCCATCCAAATTTAAAGACCCAATTCAAAAATGGGCATCTGAAAAGAACAGACACTTTTCAGAGGAAGAAATAAAAGCAACTAAGAAGCATATGAAGAAATGTTCAACATCACTAGTCATTCAAGAGATGCCAATAAAAACAACATTAAGATTTCATCTCACTCCACAAAGAATCGCTACAGTTTCAGAATTAGCCAGCAACAAATGTTGGAGAGGCTGCAGAAAAGAAAGAACCCTTTTCCACTGTTGGTGGGAATGTAGACTGGTAGAACCCCTGTGGAGATCAGTTTGGAAATATCTCAAAAAGCTAGAATTGTTGGTCCCATTTGACCCAGCCATCACTCTGCTAGGTATATACACACAAGAATTAAAAGATTCATATCACAGTGACATATGTGCACCTATGTTTATAGCAGCTCAGTTTGTGATTGCTACATCTTGGAAACAACCCAAATGCCCATCAACTGGAGACTGGATAAAAAAGTTGTGGTTCTTCTACACAATGGAGTATTACCCTGCCATAAAAATGATGAGTTTGAATCATTTCTACTTAAATGGACATACCTTGAGGATATCCTCATAAGTGAAATAAATAGAACACAGAGGTGTAAATATCACATCTTTTCTCTGGTATGAGAAAAATAAAGATTTAAATGAGTTCTAGAATGTATGTTATATATTGTGAAATAGAAAATACTCAAAGTGAAATGGGCTGAAGGGTGAAAATAATGTGATTATAACAAAAAGAAAGAAAACAAAGTTTATGTGCATAGGGGGTGGGGGTGGTAGGGTAGGTAGGGTTATGGGAAATAATGAGAATTAAGTTGTTTCATATATGGGTACAAATTCTCATCGTTGAATGCAATCATGATGTGTACATGTAATGTACCAATAAATATTTCAATTTTTAAAAAGTCAAAAAAATCAGGGCTGGGTATGTGGCTCAGTGTAAAGGCTCTGGGTTCAGTACTACTGAAAGAAAAAAAGAAAGCAGACATTCTTTAAAAGGGGGAGAACATCATATAGAAGCGCATAGATAAACTTTTATTGTCTATAGCATACTAAATTAACAAGAAATAAATTTGCAAAGATAACTTTAGTTATACCAAAATCAAACTACTTCTGGAATCCTTCAGAAGAAGAGGGGTTGATATGCCAAGCAGGCAGTACTATTCAGGAATGTCCAAGAATGGTGAACGCCCAAAGCTTTTTCAGTCACTGCTGAACTCAGCTTCAGACATTAATACTGATGAGAAAGTTCTGGGGCCAGGACACCAGCAGCAGGAGTCCACACAGGCCTCGGGGTAGACAAGGATTAAAGGAAGCTCTGGGAACATAGTGCAACAACTAAGAAAGTGCAGAGCACTGAGATCCAGACCTGACCAGTGAGGAAGGAGAACTCTAAGAAGTAAGGAAACCCACAAGCAAGACTGAGGATTTTTTTTTTTTTTTTTAGTGAAAATGAGTATTTGGAAGGCTCCTATTTATGCAATATTTACCAAGTATCAGTAATAAATAGATAAGAAGGCATATGATAGAAAATTATAACTGAGTTATAGAAATGATGGCTGTCATCCATAAATTTGAAGTAGACATTCTGAGCATGTCATCAGTAATAAAATAGGTTTTCAAATGAAATGAAATTTTAAACAAATCTGCAGTTTAAAATTTTAAGTTCTGTCAAATACTTGACAATTTAGAGTTGTACAAATAGAAAAAAAAACAAGGAATTCTTCTTAACTCTTAAAAATTATTTTACGTTGACTCCAAATAATGCAGAAAATCAGCACCACTGACTTACTTAGCTTCTATTCACTGTCCACTGTCCATTTTCATCTACCTGGTCTCTACCACCTCCTCAGAGCCATGAACAGTATCTGGTTTACTAAACATACCTTGAACAAAAGCCAAAATATTTGACTATTAAACCATAAGTCTAATGCCAAGTGTGGTTACTCCTACAGGCTGAGCATTTTACCTTCAGTTTCATGCATTAAAATCTTAAGGATGTGACTAACATTGGATCTAGGTCCTTTAAAAACATAATTAAGTTTAAATTATGGTATCAGGGTGACCTGAACACAATCTGACTGGTGTTCTCATAGGACAGGAAATTAGGACACTGACAGGTACAGAGAGAAAATCACTTGAAGACATTGAAAGGACAGCCACTTGCAAGCCATGCAGAGGGGCCTCAGGAGAAATTAAATTTATTGATTCCTTGACCTTAGACTTCCAGCCTCCAGAACTGGTAAAAAATAAATTTCTATTATTTAAGACACACAGCATATAGGACTTTGTGATGACAAACTAATATTAAGCAACTAATACAGGCACTTAAATGATATTTTAATTAATAGAATGAGTAAATAAATGCAAAGAACATCATGAAAATTATAAATTATCATAAATATTAGATTTGATCATGTAGCAAAACTAGTTTACGATCAGGAAACATGATTTTTTTCTTTGAGACAGAGTGTCAATTTTTTGTACTTCTGGCTGGCCCTGAGCTCACTGTGTAGCCCAGGCAAGCCTTGAACTCACAGAAAACCTCCTGCCTCTGCCTCCTGAGTGCTGGGATTACAGGTGTGAGCCACTGGCCTGGCACTGTGGTATGTGGTTACTGGGGATCGAACTAGAGACTTTGGGCTTGCAAGGCAGGCACCAGAACCATTAAGCTAAATCCCTAACCCAGGACATGTGATTTGTTTCCTTTAATGATGAATTAAAAGCATAGATTTTATACTTGTCATAGTATTGAAGTATCATTTACCAAACTGTGTCAAATCTTGTAATCCTGAAACAATCCATCATTGATCATGTAAACAGATATAGTCAATTTAATCATTTAATTCAGAAATACTCATTATCCCAAACAGAAAGACAAGTTACAGTATGGACTATGTAAGTTGAGGATGATAAGATTCTTGGCTAAATAGGCTCCCAAGAAGAAATCAAGTGTGTTAATATTTAATTCTCTTAAGAAATCTGGTCTCTCCAGTTACATTAACTGAACAATTTTATGAGCTGCTGGAAGAACGGAAAGCTGGAATTTATTAAACTCTAATAAAAATATAGTGTAGAGTACTGAGTATTTTGGTGAAAAAATATTTTGATGATTTTATATCCCACGATTATGCAAAGCCAAAATATTAATTATTACATAAACATTCAGTATATTCTTTATTTTTCCAATACCAGGAATCAAACTCAGGACCTTGCACTTGCAAAGCACTGAGTTACATCCCTGGCTCAATATATTCTTTATTTTGAGAGACAAAACTTTTCCAGTTTTATATAGAAAATTTCCAGATAAAATAATTCCAAACTACTTGCAAAGTAATGTTTTCCAGATTTGAAAAACTTTGAAAGGAAATAAAAGCCTAGTCCATAGCAACAGAATTCACACTGAAGTGCACTTCTTTTTGGGCAAGCCTGAGAATAAAATGAGGTCAAAGAGTATTATTTAATTGTCACAAACCTAAAATCTGTTATTAATCTTGTTAAAGGAATTTGAGTCTCACATTAGAATTACCTTAGATTATATTCCATGGATGCACTAGACAGCAAATCCATACACAGAATGATGTGCTTGCTTTGAAAGACTGTGGGCTAAGCACATCTAAAAAGAACAATTAAATTGGAGGCAGTAAACTAAGAACACAAAGTTATTAAGCCTTTTGCTCAGTGCCAAAAAAGGCTCTTAGATAACCAAAGGGATGTAAGAGAAATAAGAAAAGTTTCTTTTCCTCATTATAATTATATGACTAAATTATAATTACCTATTGAAAGCTAAAACAATGTAACAAAATTATTTCACCTATATATTTGCACACAGAGTTGACTATCACTGACTTTTCCAGAAATAATTAACCAGGAACAGAAGTACACACCTGTTATCTCAACTACTTCAATGGAGGATGAGACCAGAGAATAGCAAGTTCATCACCAACTTGGACAACTTAGTGAGACCTAGCTTTAAAAAATATATCATAAAAGGCCTGGGCCCATAGCTCAGCAGCAGAGTGGTTGCCTAACATGTGCAAGGCCTAATATTTAATCCCCAGCAGAGGAGAGACAGAAGTGGGGAGGAGAGGAGAGAGAGTAAGAGAGGGAAAGAATGACTTTCAATTTATCAATTAAAAATCATATCAACATGGAAATGGTGGTAAGCATACAGAATATCAAAGTATATTAGTGTATATAATATGTGAATAATATAAAACTGATGTGTTAAATGAAGATATAAAAACCAAAAAGCTGGTAGAAAAGTTCATCTTTGAGTTTTCAAACTAGGAAGTCCAAATAAATATATATAATGGCTATGATTCTAGACACACTATTATTTTGAACCTCTGGAACTTTGGTGCATAAATCACAATAATAGTGGCCTAATGACTAGTGACCTAGGAAACTTCTTGGTTGTATTATTGTTTCCAAAATCAGTTGAAAGTAATTCTTCACCCATCAGAATATCCTTTATCTTGACAGCATTGTGGCAGCCAAATGAATATGTCATCATCTGCTTTCATTATCTGCATAATAGTTCTATCAATTTGAGCAGTAGAATTAAATCACAAATCTATTGGTCTCCAAATGTACTGTTAACCTTCACTTCTGACAGAAATATAATGAACAAATTTCTTGTCTTTTCTATTTCTGGAGCATAGTTCATGATAGTTCATATCAACTTAGTTGATAGTTCATATCAACTGTCTATGTCCAAAACTGAGTGAATTACCTTGTCTCTAACTGGTTAGTAGATAATAGTACATGCATCTATCTAGTAGAACACAACAGAAACCAGAATTCAGTCCAACATCTTTCTCTCCTCACTCTACATGTCCAATAAATCATACTTCAAAGTTCAATATATTAATAGTTATATGAAATTTCTTTTAAACTACAATCATTTTACCAATGTCCAACATCAAGTTCTGGTTAGTTATCTAACAATTAATAATATCTCTTAAATCATATCTCTGCAAAATAAAGTCAGATGTGCTCAGAGAGTGCTAAAGTCTCTTATGATCAGATTTCACCAACCTGCTTCTTCTCATTCCTACACTACCCTTTTATTTTGTATTCCAGTAATTCCTATGTGATTCAGTTCCTTACTTTCCCAATGATTGTTTCTTCCACATCATTCATGACACTGTCCATGGAAATCCCTGAACTTCTTCTCCTCTCCCCAATTCCTGTTTAGAGGTTAAGGATTGAGCAGGAGTGTCTTCTGTGAGACTTTCCCAGGCTTATTTGCATAGACATGCCCAGTACTCGACTGAGCTTTTTCTTTCATTTTTTCTCATTAACATATGTTTTCTCCTTCACCAGGAAAAACAGAAGCTTGAAAGAAAAACCTACAACTTACTTATTTCCCTTTATCTGAACTATTAGCACAATGATTGATCTGTCATGCACACTTAGGAGACAGTAACTGAGCGAGTGCATGTTTCAAGGAGAGAAGACTTGTATCTTCACTTTCCCACTGCTAAAACAAAGTAGCCAGAACTCACAACTTAAAGGAGAAGATGCTGGTTTTGGACCACAGTTTTTAGAAGATTCAGTACATAGTCAGCAGGCTCCACAGCAGACAGGCAATATTGGAAATGTATGGTAGAGAAAAGGAGCTCATGCCACAGGGGCCACAGAGCAAAGAGACAAGGGAAGTAATGGGAAGGAAGATGTATCCTTCTAGGTCAGGCCTCAGTGACTCGCTTCCAGTCAGACCCCACTTCCTATCTGCATAATGCCTCTAAGGTCTAATCACCATCTAAACACATGAGGTTTTTGGCAGGACACCCTAGATCTAAACCATAACAAGTTTCAGTGGATGAGATCTTAGTTTCTGTCCTGTTTATTACAGATCCAATTTTTAGGGGGCCTGTTAGACTTAGATAAAAGATACTACATGTTCTCTCATACGCAGTTGCTAAAATTTTTATCTAATGTATTATAATGATGCCTAGAAATTTGGAAGAGTGGAAGCAGAGGCTGGATTTGTTTAATACACAATGCTTACATACATGAAAATATCACATTGAATCCCACTAATATGTACAGTTAATATGTTAATCAAAAAATAAATTTTTAAAATCAGAAGATAGAATATTTTATCTTTAACTTTCATAGATATAAAAATTACTAGTATAAGTAGTAACCCATGCTGTTCTGGTAAGTAGAGCTCAATAACCATCCTAATGAATTTTGGAGTATATATTTTTTTCTAAACCCATAGATCTCATGATTTAATAAATGAGTTGTTTAGTTATCAAGAAATTATACATTTTCAGAGGAAGAAAATACATTTAACTGAATTTGATTTTTCTCAGTTTTAAAATTTTTAGGCCATCTCTTTAAAAATGGCAAACACTGACAAAATGCTTTTTTCTAGATTTTGCCAAAACTAATATGTACAAAAGAAATTAAATAACATTTTAATGTGTTATGCACACTTGTAGAACGTGACACTTCTGATGTGACAACTGATACTGTATGAAGATTTCAAAGCACTATGTTCTGGAAGTTCTCCGTAGAAATGCAGTTATTACTTTTTTAGAAATCAGAACAGCTTCTAGTCTGTACAGCATTAAATGGAGTGATGTCTGGGGATGGAGTGAAGAATCTGTTATAAATGTTGATAAGGTGGCATCTTGGGTGTGAGTCAAGAGCAAGTCTACTCCGTATCTGAAATAATTCAATTAGGTTGGCAGCATATTCCCTAAGAATCCAATCTGCTCATATCTTGGGCCCTTGTTCTTCTTGCCAAATAATTACTAGCCATATTTTCTCTCTTCCAAACAAATAACACACCAATAAAGCACTCTAATTGAGTCCACAGGGAAAATACTTTATCTACAAGAAACTTTGTGTAATGTACATTTTAAGCCAAAGGACACAGTTTCATAACAATCTAGCAAGTATTACAGAAGTTTTAGAAGGTATCAACCCAAAGTAATTGTAACAAAAGTGCACTGCTTCTTGACATGAAAGATAGAATATTTCATTATAAAATTATTGACTTTTTTAAATCCCCATTTTGATAATAATTTGTTCATGATAAAACAGCTACTCTGAGAATATTATCTGTAGCCTAGTTTCATCTTTGAGGGAGAAAGCAAAATGTTTCTATTACCCATTACCACACTGCCTCATTCTTACAGAATCCAAGAGAACAGAAGATAAAAAAAGATCCATGTTGCAGGCTATGTTGTAAGGCAGTAGCTTTTTTACAAATATTAAAAAGCTTATAAATACCTTTTTTTAAAAAAAAAAGAAAAAAGGAAACTGTAGATGGTAAGAGGTAAATGGCCTTGGCATGTGGAAAATAATTTGCTGAGATTTACTTTTCCCTGGCTCTGAAACTTAAGTTGTTGTTAATGCAGAGGGAGCCTCCAGACTTACGATGGTCCTTTAGAAACACAATCTCAAGAAAGTCAAAACTCCCACACTTTTCCTCTTTATCTGTGTAGCTCCTGGAAGATGGCAAAGGGAAGGTTGTGGCTAGGATATATGTCTTAGATATCACCCCATAGTGACTGTTCTACAATTATCACATAAAGTGAGGTTTCTTGGGCCACTGCCTCACTTGCTGATGGGAAGACTCCTTGTCTCTCTTTGCCCCTGTGCCCATCACAACGAACTGGATTGGGGACAGCATCTGATATAGGGAGGCTGTTATATGCAATGACACATTCATAGTACTCATTCAGGAATCTGAACTGAAGCATGGAAAGACCTTGACAGCTTAGAGTCAGCACCAAACAGGCAGCTCTGTAAGATGGTGTTGGAGCTGCATGAGATTTGAAGCAGGCTAAATTTGAGCCATATAGGAGCTAGAGATATAGCATCAGAAACCTAGATTTTAACAGATGAAAATAGACAATGTAGAGAAATAAGGTATAGCCATTAATCCAGATATGTCGTCTTCACTGGTTAAGAAAATCCTGGCAGATTAGTTTAGTACACTCCTGGATATGTCTCGGTGGGCCAGGGAGGCATGGCCTGGGGTGCTATAGGGTCACCAGCCTGTCCCTATCTGGCACTGTGCTGCTCTTCTGCTTACCAGACATCATGAAGCAAGCAGCTTTGCTCTCCCACTCCCTTCCACTAGGATGCTCCCTCTAGGAATTTATCTATGGACTGAATCCACCTAAACTGTAAGCTAAATTAAACCTTTTTCCCTGTAAGTTGTGAGTATTGGGTATTGCATAAATCAGAAGAAAAAAAAAAGCTGACAAATTAGCAGCTAATTTTTTTTTCAAAAAAATGATAAAAGACGAAAATGGGGAATGTAGAAAAATAAACAATAGGGGCTGGGGATTTAGCTCAGTGGTTCCGCTGCCTGTCTTGCAATCACAAGGACCCAGGTTTGATCCCTGGTAACCACATACCACACTGGGTGTGGAGACTCATGCCCAGCAGCAACCAGTACCACATACCACATACCACATACCACATACCACATACCACATACCACAGTGCCAGGCGTGGTGGCTAAACCTATAATCCCAGCACTTGGGAGGCAGAGGCAGGAGAATTGCTGTGATGTGAGTTTGAGGCTGAGCTCAGGGCCAACCTGAACTACAAAGCAAGACCCTAAAAAAAAAAAAAGAGAGAGAGAGAGAGAGAAAGAAAATTAAACAATAAGGGAGCACATGGAGAGTCAGAGGTGGGTCTCCAGAATAGTAGTTTAGTGTTTGAGAAAGCCTCATAAGTAAAATCTCTTCTTTGAAGAAAACTTCTTCCTTGCTCCTGAACAATTTGCCTGATAAAAACCTGAGATAGTTGCATAAGGATTCAATGTTCAGACTGCAGCTGCCTCACACATGAACACAGTCATTGTCTTTTCCAAGGTTACATTGGCCCAAAACAAAATTGTGCCACCTGTTTTTTTTCTTACTAGTCACGTGAGTGCCTCACTCAGAGAAAGGATTCATACTTTTCAAAGACAGTCACATCGTACATTCTCTTATGATTTGGAACTTAAATATTCCCCACGTGTTCACACACAAAAGCATTTGACTACCGGCCTGTGGCGCTCTTCAGTGATGATGGAACCTTTGAGAAATAGAGCCTCCTAGAAAAAAGTTAAGTCTTTGAAGAGTGTGAGCTTGAAGATGTTTACGGTGCCTCGGCCTTCTTTTCCCTCTGCTTTCTGACCACCTTGAAGTGAACATGTTCTTTGAGATGATATTCTATCTTCCCATAGCCCCAAGAGCAACACAGTCAGCTGACCATTCACTGAAATCTCAGAAATCATGAGCCAAAATACATCCTCCCTCTTTTTAAGTTATTTCACATCTTTTACCACAATGATGGAAATCTGACACAAATCCTTAAAGTCAGTTTAGACATTTTAAGAAATGAAAATCTCCACCCCAAAAGAAAAGCAGTCCAAATACAAATAATGTATGAAAGAAATTTCAAGATGTGTTGGTTAGCTGTCACAAGACCTGGATTTTAGATTCCTTACATACATGAAAATATCACATTTCATTCATGTATGAAATGGGTTTTACAAAATATTTCATGAGCACTTATGGACATATTTATAATGTCACTATGAAATAAGATTACAGTTTCTCTTTCCCATAATACAAAATCAAGTAAAGAACAAAGTACTTTATTATGTCTGCAAAACACAAGAAAAGCCAAGAGCCTGCTGCTTACTGTTGCACAAAGTCATCATTTCTATTTCACCAGATGAAATCAAAGCAGTAAAATAGGACAAACACTATCAGAGGCATACAATATAAAAAAATCTAAATTTATGAAATCATAAAGGATGAATACTAAATGTTATTACAAATTTGTCTGTTGAGCTTTTGTCTAAGTAGTTTATCTATAGTACCTAAGTAAAATTTTTTTGATGAACCAAAATGTGAGACCAGGAAAGCACAGAAAATATTTTCAAATAAAAATCAATTAAAGTTCTGGAAGATGTATAAGGAAACTTTTAAGAAAATACGCCCTGCATATAGAAGTCTAGAACTTTAAGTATATATTGTGTTTTTAGACTAATTAGTGAAGCCTAATTGAAGCAAGGTTCCTTGTTAGAATCCAGGTTCCTGCTGAAGCAAAAAAAAAAAGTAGATATTCTACTATTTTCTCCCATACACCAAAGTTAATGAAAATCCATTAAAGAGTAAAAAGTAAGCTTTCCAAAAGTGAAAGAAAAGAAGATATCAGGATTTTTGCAATGGAGAATTAATCTCTAGATTTGGGTTACAATTCTCCAATTATATACATTAGTAAATGAATTTAGCCGGAAGCCTAATTATGACCTACACGATGTTGGGTGTGAAGTAATTAAACACAGCGGCGGCCCTGAGCTCCTTTAGTGTGTAGAGACTGGAGATTTAATTAGACGTGAAATAAAATGGAGCATTTGCACATAAAGAATTATCTTCATCAATAAGAAATTGAATTTAATAACCAAAAGTATTTTTTAAAGATGTTCCTATGATTACAGTGTACAAAAATGATAGATCCTGCAGAGAGTGCATAATTTTCAGACAGATGATAATGGCAGGAAAATATTATATTAGAAAAATACACCAATGGGGCCAGAAATTTAGCTCAGTGGTTCTGGTGCCTGTCTCACAAGCACAAGGGCCTGGGTTCGATCCCCCCCACACCCCGGTAATACAATACTGGGCATGGAGACTCATGCCCAGCAGCAGTCAGTACCACATACCACAGTGCTGGGCATGGTGGCTCATGCCTGTAATCCCAGCACTCGGGAGGCAGAAGCAGGAGGATTGCTGTGATGTCTGTTTGAGGCTGAGCTCAGGGCCATTCTGAATTACAAAGCCAGACCCTGTCTAAAAAAAGAAAAAAGAAAAATACAGCTAAATATGGCCAGTTTTTATATGGCATTTACTCTGCAAAGCACAAGTCAAAAGTTGATTACTATCACCCTAACTTTATAGAGAGAAAATTGAGGCATAATCTTTGGCATAAAATCTTATGCCAGATACAATGAGTACTACATTTTTATTTTTAAGGGTGATTAAAAGCATTGAGAATGTTCTAATTTTAGGAATTCTATGTCTGTGTTCTTATGCTAAAATTTTTATCAGATGAGATACTGTGAATAAAACAGATTTAAAAATCCATATCTAGGGCCGGGGAGTTAGCTCAGTGGTTTC
>PVIR01024872.1:0-25487 GCA_004026965.1 Petromus typicus | reverse complement strand
ACAATCCTCCTGCCTCTGCCTCCCGAGTGCTGGGATTACAGGCGTGAGCCACCACGCCCGGCACTGTGGTATGTGGTACTGGTTGCTGCTGGGTGTGGGTCTCCACGCCCAGTATTGTTATGTGGTTACTGGGGAATCGAACCCGGGCCCTTGCGCTTGCAAGACAGGCGCCGGAACCACTGAGCTAACTCCCCAGCCCCAAGTCCTGTACTCTTGAACTCTGCAAGAGCAGAGTCACATTCCCTTCAGCAATGCATAAAGATTCTAGTTCATCCACATCCTTGTCAATACTTCCATTTTTTAAAAAAAGAACATAATAGCCATCATAATGGTTGTAAAGTGGTATATTGTGGTTTTGCTTTGTATTTACCTAGTGACTAATGTTGCTGAACAACTTTTTCTATGCTCATTAGTAATTTCTGTATCTTCTTGCTAAAATGTCTGTTAATGTTTTTGATCCAGTTTTAAAAATTGGATTTATTTATTTTTATTCATTGAATTTCATGACTTATTTTTATATTCAGTAAAGGCTTATAAGATATAGTTTTTTTTTCAGATATTTTCTACCATTCTGTGGTTGTCTTTTCACTCACAGTGGTATCCCTATGTTAATTAGATTTCTTTTTTTGTGACAAGTACCTGAGATAATGTATTTAAAAAGAAAGTGTGGTATGGCTGACAATTTCAGATATTTAATATTTGCTCACCTGACCCTATTACTTTGATTATGTGGTAGCACAGTCTTTCTTGGGTGGGGCATGGATGGGGAAGGTATATTCACTTCATGGAAGCTGGGAAGCAAAGAGAATGAGAGGTGTAGGAGAGAGGAAGAAGAGAGGCCTTCTTATCTTCTTCAAGTTTACAACTTTTACGACCTAACTTCTACTTGGCCCTACCCTGCTGAAGGTTTCATCATCCTCTAATAATACCAAGCTGAGGGTAATAAATTTAAGATTTTTTTCTCTTTTGCAAAAAATTCTTTAGGATTTTGATAATGAATCTGTAGATTGCTTTAAGAATTATTGTAATTTTAACATATTAAGTCTTTTAATCCATGAATATATAGGATATCTTTTTACTTGAATGTATCTTTTAAAATTTCTACAGTGTTTATATACAGTGGCTCCTTGACCTACAAACTTGATTGTTCCTGAGTGCGGGTTATAACTCAAATTGATTGTGATTTGAAACAGATAACAAGAGGCAGATTAATCTCCCATTGACCTACTTAACTCAAGTTGTTCATATGTCAGGCTGGTTGTAACCTGAGGACCCACTGTACTTAGTGAACAAGACAGAACTCTTAATTTATTCCATTTTATACCTTTTGCTACTGCTATAAATGAAATTCAGTCAAAGCCAAGGCAAATGTCTAATCCCTCGGGATTCCTCCAGGTAAATGCATAACAAAGAAGTTTTGGAGAATATATGTGTACTGTCTTCTGTTGTACTAAGAAGTTGTGTGAAGAATGTGTGCTCCTAACTTCATTTTTGTTTAGGAACTCAGGAGTAAATAATGATTGTTTGTATACATTGTTGTCCTATCTAAGATCAGCAGTCTCTCCCTTAATCAAGTTGTATTAGTATTCAACTGTGGTTTACACATGTCCCTTAAGAGGGTGCATCTAACTTTTATTTGGCATATTGTTGATCAAGTTTTACTTTTTTTTTTAATTATAGAGAGACCAATTTATAGAGCTTCCAACACTGGGAGTTGGTGTCACATCACTCATTATTAAGTTTTGAGAGTTATTTTTATATTTAAGGTTTCTTAAATATAAGTATATATTATAATATTACTACAGTATATATTATAATAAATATATTAAATATATAATGTATTTATAAAATATAAATAGATATAAATATATAAGTATATTTAAGAATTCTTAAATATACAAATTTAAGATTATATATTTTAAGATTTATATATTTAAGACATAAATTTATGTATTTAACATTTCTTTTTTAAAAAATCTTTATTGGTACATTACATATATGCATCACGATTGCACTCCATAATGGGGATTTGTACCAGTATAAGACACAACTTAATTCTCATTTTTTCCCATAGCTCTACCCACCCTACTGCCCCCCCATATACATAAAATTTGTTTCCTTACTTTTTAAAAAATAATCTCATTATTTTTCCCCCTTCACCCTATTTTACTTTGAGCATTTTCTATTTCACAATATATAACATACAATTCTAGAACTCATTTACATCTTTATTTTCTCATACCAGAGAAAAGATGTGATATGGACCTGTGACCTATTTATTTGACTTATGAGAATGTCCTCAAGGTATGTCCATTTAAGTATAAATGATTCAAACTTATCATTTTTTTATGGCAGAGTAATACTCCATTCTGTAGAAGAACCACAGCTTTCTTATTCAGTCTCCAGTTGATGGACACTTGGGTTGTTTCCAAGATGTAGCAATCACAAATCCGGCTGCTATAAACATGGGTGCACATCTGTCACTGTGATATGAGTCTTTTAATTCTTGTGTGTATATACCTAGCAGGGCAATGGCCAGGTCAGATAGGACCTCCAATCCTATTAACATTTCTTTTATTAGATATGTGGTTTGTAAAGATTTTCTTTCAACCTTTGTCTTGCAATTTTATTCTCTTAATAATGTCTTGAAGAACATAAATGTTGTTTTAATGCTGTATAGCTTACTGACTTGTTCTTTTGTATATTATGCTTTTGGTGTCTTACCTAAGAAATCTTTACATAACTTTAGGTTATGATTGTGAGAAATGTATTTACTTGCCCAGACTCAAAGAATTGAATTCAGAAGCATAAAGAAGAACTGTGAAAGTGAGGTTGTTTAATTCAGTCTTGCAAGGCCAGTTGTCTGATAAACAGGACCCAAAGCAGTCACACTGAGCTCTTTTTACTCTTTGCATTCAAGTCCCTCTCTCCATTTCCCCATTTAATGAGTACTGGTGGTCAGAGATTACAGTCTTCTACAGTAGACTAAGTGTCCATCGTCTATCCTTGGCCCACTCCTTCTATAAACAATTTTTGGGTTTTAAAAGCAATTAATTAAACTATAGGCATTAACTTCTTAACTCTAGTGTTTTTCCAGTGTTAGCATAGTGAATTCCTTACTTTATTGATTATTCTCCCTCTATTGAGGGACCCTCTCAGGTGCATGACCTCAGTCATTTCTAAGTTTTTCACTTAGAATTAAAGATCTTTTTAAAGAAAATACCAAAACATTTACTGGTACACTTTAGATATACATAATGATAACACTCAGCATAGGAAATTTGCACCTGTAAATGATACATCATGCTTCTTCTTTCCCCTTCCATCCTTCCCCTCAACTCTGGTTTTTCCCTATGTACAAAAACTTTATTTCCATTTTTTTCCTGCTATTTTCACTTTTTATAAAACTTTTCTCTTCCTTCCTTTTCCTGTACCTCCTCTTGTTTCCTTCCTCACTTAAAATTTTTCTTCATATTTCGTAATATCTATTTTACATTTTAGAACTTATTTCCATTTTTTGTTTCTCATATCAAAGGAACAATGTAGAATTTAAAGATGTGTGTCCAACTTATTTCACTTAAGAGTATGATCTAGTGTGTGTCCATTCAGCAATAAATATCTGAAACTCATCCTTTATGACAGTATAGTATTCCACTGTATAACAAAACTGCATCTTCTTTATTCATTAATTGATTGGCTTTGAGGAAATTTCAATATTTAGCTATTTATAAACTGTACTGCCATAAGCATGAGTGTGCAAATATCACACATTAAAGTTTAATGTGTTTAATTTTTTCAGAACAATGCTAAAGACCTTTTCTTGAAAATAAATTTTTATTTTTTACATGATGATTTTATCTGAGGTTGTTTTCTGTTAAGTTCTTTAGTTTAAGGTTTATATTTAGACGTATTATGCATTTTGAGTTTTTTTTTTTTAAGGTTTTTTGAGACAGGTTCTCACTTTGTGGTTCAGGCTGGCCCTGACCTCAGCCTTGAACTCATATCACAGCAATCCTCCTGCCTCTGCCTCCTGAGTGCTGGGATTACAGGCATGAGCCACCATGCCCGGCACTGTGGTATGTGGTACTGGTTGCTGCTGCGGTGAGTCTCCACGCCCAGTATTGTTATGTGGTTACTGTGGATCAAACCCAGGTCCTTGCGCTTGCAAGATTGGCGCCAGAACCACTGAGCTATATCCCCAGCCCGTTGAGTTTTTTTTTTAATATGGTGAAGAGATGGCTCTCATACATATTTTTCATGTAGACATCCATTTTTTCAGTACTATATGTTGTTTGTAGTTAGTTCTTTCCCTATTGCATTATATTTGCTTTTTTGGTGAAAAATCAGCATCTATATATGTGAGTTTATTTCTGAAGACTTTATTCTGCCCCACTTGTCTTTATATTCATATTTTAATTACTTCAGCTTTGTAATAATACGTTAAATCAGATAATGTTAGTCTTTCAGCTTTTTTTTTTTTCATTTTTGGATATTATTTTAGCCTACGGTTTGGTTATTTTTGTTTTTTTTTTTTTTTTTTTTTTTTTTTTTTTTTTTTTTTTTTTTTTTTTTTTTTTGTATTTCTGTATTAAAGTCAATTTGTCAATTTCGGTTAAAATTTCTGGGATTTTTATTGAGATTGCATTAAAGGCATGGATTTATTTGAAAATTATCTTAAAATAGTCTTTTGACTAGTGGATAAGGCACTTCCCTCTGTATCATTAATTTCTCTCAAAAATTATATTTGAGCATACAGATGTTTCATGTATTGCTTTATGTTACTGGAAAATGAACTTAGGGCTTTCACACTAAGCTACATCCTTATCCCTTATATTCTTTAATTTTTTAAGTTAAGACAAGACTTGCTAGGTTAGTAGGTTGCCTAGGCTGGGTTTGAATTTGTAATCCTCCTACCTCAGCTTCCCAGAGTGCTGGGGTTTTAATATATATAGTATATAGTATCACAGTTGGCTATTTTAAATGGTGTTGTTTAAAACTTCTATAATTATGCTACATAGATGTGGTTGATTTTTATATAGTGATCTTCTAATGTGCCATATTGGTAAACTCATTTATTAGTTTTAGTACCCCTTTAAGTGGTTTCTATTTGATTTTCTCTCTGGACAATCATGTTATCTTCAAGAAGAATTTTACTTCTTTATTTTAATTTTACTTATTTATTTTGTACCTATGTATCCTGATTATAACTTGTAGTACAATATTTAAGGTAGCTAGAGTAGACATACTTTTTTATTATTGAGCTTAATGTGATAACATTATTTTAGAATTTTGACTTCTATTATGTTCCAGTAGTGGGTTATCAGTTACAACAGGGGGAAAAGAGCAAGTGATTGTGCAAGAAGCCAAAGGAATTTTGGGTGTCTTCTGAAGAATACAAGTAATAGGATATGGTCAACAACAGGAAAAAATGATGTTGGTCAGTTAAATATTGGAAACACTAAACCTGCTGCAAAGTGGGTTAGGTAGAACTCTTGGAGACATTGGCTTAGGGAAAGACTTCATGAACAAAATCTCTGAAGCATGAGAACTAGTAGAACAAATCAACAAATGGGATCTCATCTTATTATAAAGCTTCTGCACAACAAGAGAAACCACCAGCAGAATGAAAAGACAACTGACAATATGGAAAAAATTATTTACCTGTTTCTCAGACAAAGGGCTACTGTCTAGAATATATAAAGAGCTTTTAAAAACAGACCTCCAAGTTTAAATACCCAATTCAAAAGTGGGGGCATATGAAATGTGCAGATACTTTTCAGAGGAAGAAGTAAAAGGAGCTAAGAAACATATGAAGAAATACTCAACATTGCTGGTCATTCGAGAGATGGAGGTGAAAACAACACTGAGATTTGATCTCATTTCACAAAGAATGGCTGATATTATGAAATAAAACAACAAAAATACTTCAGGGAGAAAAGAATCCTTCTTCACCGTTGATCGGAATGTAGACTGGTGCAATCACTGTGGAGATCAGTGTGGAGATTCCTCAAAAAACTAGGATTAGAGTTTCCATTTGACCCTGCTATTCCCCTTCTAGAGATATATATGAAAGAATTTAAATATTTATATCACAGTGACATATTTGCTCCCATGTTTATGGCCACTCAGTTTCTGTAATAGCCAAATTGTGGAAACCAAATGCCCATCAACTAATGACTAGATAAAGAAGATGCGTTTTTTTTTTAATAGAATGAAGTATTATTCAGCCATAAAGAATGATAAATTTTAATCATTTATACTCAAATGAACGTACCTTGAGGACATACTCATAATTGAAATGGATGTGTAAATATCATATCTTTTTTTTGTTTGTTTTTGTTTTGGTATGAGAAACTGACAATGTAAATGAGTTCTAAAATGTATGATAGATATTGCAAAATAGAAAATATTCAAAAGGAAAAGGGGGTAGCGGTAAGTAAAGAAGGAAAAGAAAAAAATTGACAATTAAAAATGGAAACAAAGCTTATGTATATAGGGGGCCAAGGATTGTAAGCTGGCAGGGGGATGGGAAAAATGTCATGTACTGTTAGAAATTCTGAGTGTCTACTATGATCGTGATGTGAATATAAAATGTACCAATAAAATAAATTTTTAAAAAATATAAAGTGCTTCAAAATGCTAGATGTTGATAATATTTCTGTATTTTTTGAGGAAGAGAAAAATGAATGTTTTATTATTAAATAGAAGAGAATAGCATTTTTGGTGGGATAAGGTCATTGCTTTTAGGCTTTGCATGGCTTAGATGAAAAATTTCCTGCAAACTCTACCCCTTTTCACTGTTGTTTCAAATCCATCTGTGTTCTAATACACTTACAGTATAGTCTTCCATCAATAGTAGTTGCCAGCATATTAGATCCTGGGAAAGAAAATTCTTCACTGAAAATTTAATTACTTGGCAGAGTCACTTATATATTACTTAGTAGGCTCTCTACCTTTCTAAAATTAAGATTCAATGAAATAATATGTATGATATGCCAAGGAAAATGCTGGAGATGAGAGAGCTTCATAGTTTCTATGAATATTCAGCCCATCTAGTTTATCTAGATATAGTTTTAATTTGTCTTACTTTGCTGTAAACACACAGGCTTTTCTGGAGGGTGTGGGGGAAAGATTCTATTATGGTGCCAGGGTTATCTTTGAACTTCTGGGTTCAAGTGATTGCCCTACTTCAGCTTCTTGAGTAGCTAGGACTATAAGTACATGACACCATCCCTGGCTATCCTTGTTTCACATATTTGGTGGACACTTTGTTTTGCTTCCCTAATCTGCAACAAAGTAGTATTTAGTGCTTGTGATAATACATTTTTTTATCACTTATGTTCAGTAGGAAGCATATTTCTAGTATGTGATATGGCACATAATAGGAACTATAGGAAGAAAATTAAATTTAGAATAAAGGGGAATGAGAAAGAAGTAGAAGCTATGAGTTTCCTCTCTAACTGATCTTATAAATAGCAGTAGACAGTTAGCTTATCTGTAACTGGATGTGTCTTAAGATGGGGTGGTGTTGTTACCCATTGAACACTCTTTCAAACCCTAAGAAACAGCCCTTTTGCTAACCCATAATGGTCAGTCACACAGACAGCAGGGACCTTCTTGGCTCCTGCAAAACAGGTTATAGGTTGGAACTAGGAAAAATCAGTTTCATCCATAAAAGACTCCATGTTGTTTTGCTGTTCATCCTGAGGCTTATTACCATTCCATTGTGATACCGTACTTCAGTAAAATGCTCCCTCACTAGTACTATTTTAGCATGGTCTACTTCCAATCAGGAGTGGAAAAAGCCCATTTAAAGATTAAAAGAAAGGTGGGTAGATGACTCACATCACAGAATGAATCAGGAATAATCCTGTTGTTAATTAAAATCTTCCCCTTTTCTTACCCTCAGAGGGACCCTTAACCTTTCTTCTGGTGGGAAAATGATCCATGAGTGATTTTCTTGGGAATTTTTGTTTTTTTGAGACAGGAACTCACTTTTTAATTTAGGCTGGCTCTTCCTTTCTTACTCACTATGTAGCCCAGGCTGGCCTTGAACTCATGGCTATCCTCCCATCTCAGCCTTGTGAATGCAAGGATTACAGGTTAGCACCACCATGCCTGGCTCTCAGGGTTTTTTTTTTTTTTTAATTCCCTGGGAAATAGTGAACCTTTTTGCACAAGGCAGGTTTGATCTCACTTTTAAAAAATTTACTGTTTCCATAATTTTAAGAAGATTAAAGATTTTAGTTTGGGCCCAGAAATTAGTAATAGATTTCTGAGGATAGATGTTTTTAATCAGTCACTCTGTACTCAATATTACATTCTAAAATTGATTTTATACCATTTTACTATTTTTTTCTTAAATTTTGAGACAGTATCTCCATATGTAGTTCAGGCTGGCCTAGAACTCAGTGTATAGCCCAGACTTGCCTTAAACTCTCCAGCCTCTGGGATTTCAGGCATACATTACCATGATAAGCCTTATACCCATTTTTTCTTAATCCTATTCATGGACATCAGCTTTTGCTACTTTTTTGAATTAAACTTGCCTATAAATAACTGTGATCATAGGGACTTCTTAGTCATCAGTAACTTCTAAAATGAAAGATAAGAAAGATTACCTTGAAGCAAATTATAGTTAATTATATACTTCCTCATAATGAAGCAGTAAAAATCCTGGGCCATTTCTATAAACTTAATTATTCCAGATCCTGTAAGGAAGCATTTAACTGACAGTATTTTCTTTGTATCCTAGTATTGGTCCCTAATTTCTATCTTCTAATGTATTATATGCACCGGCTTTTGCTCACATTTCTTTTTTTTTTTTTTTTAAGGTGTTTTTTTTTTTTTGTTTTGTTTTTGTTTTTTTTTTGAGACAGGGTCTCACTTTGTGCTTCAGGCTGGCCCTCAGCTCAGCCTCCAACTCACACACAGCAATCTCCTGCCTCTGCCTCCCGAGTGCTGGGATGACAGGCGTGAGCCACCACGCCCAGCACTGTGGTATGTGGTGCTGATTGCTGCTGGGTGTGAGTCTCTATACCCAGTATAGGTATGTGGTTACTGGGGATCGAACCCAGGCCCTTGCACTTGCAAGACAGGCGCCAGAACCATTGAGCTAAATTCCCAGGCCTTGCTCACATTTCTATTAGGTTATGAGGAGATTGTAGTCTACCTTTAATTTTGTACTGGAATGTTTCACTTGCTTTTCATGAGGAAGTGCTAAAATAATAAGTTGGGAAGACAGTGTAGATTGCTTTGACATTATTCATGGTCAGTTCTGGGTACTTTGAGCTGGATATCCTTTGTTGTCCATTTACTCCCTGGATGTGTCACTCTGCCATCTGGCTGGTATATGCTGTAGGAATACAAATTAATTTTATTATTGGCTTAAACAAAACATAATGAGAAGCACAAATCAGCTCTAAAATGAAGCTAATCAAATTGTTTATGTTTAACCCACAATTATGCTGTTATTGGTAATAAATGAAAAATGGCTGTTGTCAGAATAGCTTCTCATTCAGTGTGCTAATTTTAGGATTAATTAAAAGCTCAGATTGGAGGTCCCCCCAGCCATCGCTCTGCTAGGTATATACACAGAAGAATTAAAAGATTCATACCACAGTGACATATGTGCACCCGTGTTTATAGCAGCTCAGTTTGTGATAGCCAAATCTTAGAAACAACCAAAATGTCCAGACTAGATAAATAAGATGTTGTTCTTTTATAGAATGGAGTATTATTTTGTCATTAAAAATGATAAGTTTGAGTCATTCATACTCAAACGGATATACCTTCAAGACATCCTCATAAGTGAAATAAATAGGTCGCAGGGATGTAAATATATCTTTTCTCTGGTATGAGAAAAGGAAGATGTAAATGAGTTCTAGTACAGATAGTTGATATTGTGAAATAGAAAATATTTAAAAGGAAAGAGAGTGTGGGTGGTAGGGTGGGTAGGGCTATGGGAAAAAATGAGAATTAAGTTGTGTCTTATACTGGTACAAATCCCCATTGTGGAGTGCAATCATGATGTGTATATTTAATGTACCAATAAAGATTAAAAAAATAAAAGGAAAGAGAGTGTAGTGGTAAATAATGAGTGGAAAAAGAATGTGATAGCAATAAAAAAAGAAAAGCTTATGTACATAAAGGGTGGGGGTTGCAGGGTGGGTGGAGGAAGGGGAAAAATGAAAATCAAGTCGTGTCATATTCTACTACAAACTCTCAATGTTGAATGTGGTGATGATGTATATTTATAATGTACCAATAAAGATTTGAATTAAAAAGATGGTTATCCCAATTTTGAGTGGATTGTGATATGTATATAAGATGTACCAATAAAGAATTCAATAAAAAGATAGTTGTTCAGTAATGCTTTAAAGGCAAAAATTTTGATATTTTCTTTTAATGCAGAACTCAGAGAACAAAAAAGTAAAATATAAAAGGAACTGATAAATGATTTTGTGGGTTTTAAAGTAGTACTAATGTGATACATGGCATCCTTGTTTTATTTTAGCTATTTTAAGGGAATAAAACCCCACATAGTGACATTTAAATGTGTTCTTAGATCCTGTAGCATGAATGTTGTGTGATTTAAGAATTGACTCTGTGTGTGTGTGTGTGTGTGTGTGAGTGTGTGTGTATGTGTGTGTGTGTGTGTGTGTTTAAGTAGAAGTGGTGAGTGGAAATGGAACTCAGGGTCTTATGTATGGTAGAAAAACCATCTGCTTCTGAGTTGAACCTCCAGTTCAAAATTGACTTTTTAATACAATGAGTGCACACCTGTTGCACCTTGTATAAATGTTAAATGAAATTCAAGTAGTCTTTGCATCTTGAAATTTTGTTGGCAGTTCTTTAAAAAATTAAATATATAATTAGAACATGATCCAGAAGTTTCACTTCTCAGTATATACAGAAGAAAATTAAAAACATACATACACAAAAACTTGTGCACAAAATGTCTAAACACTTATTCTTAATAGCCAAAAAGCAGAAAGATTCCACAAGTCCTTTGATTAATGAATGGATAAACAAAATATGATATATTTGCATGATGGAATATTACTCATCCAGAAAAAGAATAAAGTATTGAAGCATAGTAGAACAGAAATGAACTTTCAAATCTTGTATTAATCAAAAGAAGCCAATGCAAAAGTCCATATATTACATTGTTCAATTTATATGAAATGTTCACAATAGGCAAACACATGGACAGAAAGTAGGTGAGTTACTGTCAAGTCCTAGGGGAAGAGTTGTTTTAGAGTGGTGAAAGTATTCTGGAATTAGATAACGGAGGTGGGTAAAACAGTGTTTTGAATATATTAAATAAGTTCCCAATAAATTCTAACCTTTTTAAAAGAGGTCAAAAAATTCAAGTGGTTTTACCTTGACCTCCAGTTATTGCTAATAGGGCTCAGTTATATTCAAGAAGTTATTGTCAAGTGTGAAGTAATTGTATGAGCAAAGACAAAACTAATTCAGTATAATCTAATTTGTTTCTGGTAAGATGTCTAATAGCTAACAGTGGTACAAAAGGGTGGGTCAGGTAAATTTATAAAACCTCTGGAAATGAAAGATGCTTAAAAACTATGTTTTTCTGAAAATATCCTGCAGAAATTATTAAACCTTCAATTAATAGTGAATTTCACTTGCTTTATATATTTTACTATCTCCACTTTGTTGACTGTCATAAGTGGTAGAAGCTGAATATACTGACTTGCTTATACAAAGGTTTATATTTTGGAGCTCAAAGTAGTTTCTGAACTTTCTTTTTCTAAGCCTTAATGCAACTGCAAAGGAAATTTACATATTTCAAAAATCATTTAACTGTTACTAAGGAACTTTACCAAACATCGGTTGGAAATACTTCAATCCACAATGTAATGACACACTAAGTGATAAATAATGAGACGATTCTGAAAGCCAGTGTAAAAACAAGATGATTACTAAAACAGAATTTTCATAGATTTTCAAAATATACATGAAGCACAACCTTAGATAGTGAAGGCTGCTGTTGCTCTTTTTTTTTGAGATAGGGTCTTGCTTTGTGGTTCGGGCTGGCCCTGAACTCAGCCTCCAACTCACATCACAACAATCAGCAATCCTTCTGCCTCTGCCTCCCGAGTGCTGCGATTACAGGCATGAGCCACCATGCCCGGCCCTGTGGTATGTGGTACTGATTGCTGCTGGGTGTGAATCTCCACACCCAGTATTGTATGTATGCGGTTAACTGGGAATCGAACCCAGGTCCTTGCGCTTGCAAGACAGGCGCTCGAACTGAGCTAAATCCCCGGCCTTGTTGCTCATTTTAATGTTTGTATTGATTAATGACACAGGCTAGGAAGACAAAAGTTAGGAATGCTCCTAGGGTTGAAATGTGATAGCAGAGGGCCTCAATAAATAATTTGTTATATGAGAGATGAGCCGGTCTTTATATATAATTCTATTAAATAATTGAGTATGATTTGCTTTTTAAAAATTTTTGTATCTATGTTTGTGAGCTAGATTAGCCTATAATTTTTCTTTCTTATAATGTCCCTGTTCAGTTTTGCTGTTAGTCTAAATTGAAAATGAATTTCTTTTCCTTTATCCTTTGAAAGTGTTTATTTCAGATTTGTGTTGCTTCTTTAAATATTTAGACAGGTTCACTGATAAATTCATCAGGCCCTACTATTTCATTTTTAGGCAAACTTTAATCACAGATTGACTTTTCTATGGTGAAAAAAATATAGATTTAGAATTATCCAGCTAGTTTAGCTGATCTCAGTTTTCTTGGCAACATCCAAAACATTGTAATTAGCTATGAGTCAACATATACCTTTACATGTGATTAGGATATCGAACTTGACCACATTATTGTGAGGCTTGACTCCTTGGTCAGAAATTTGATAATGAAATAGAGGCAAGCTTTTTTTTTTTTTCTTGAGGGTGCTCTTCTGAGGGTATTTGGGCTAGTTCTTGAAATTCATGCAGTGTCTTAAGCCATCAAAAGGAAGATTGACCTGAATGTTTGCTTCCTTTTGTGGCTGTGGACCTCTTTCAGCAATGCTTTGTTGATCTTCAAAGCCTTTGCTTTGGCTTTGACTTTTGGAAGGGCGGAAGTATTTACTTTTGGTACTATCTTGGTAAAGAATGACAAATTCACTTTAAAATTGATATGACTATAACTTTGTAACTTATGTGTCAATTTGTATAAACTTTCTTATATAAATTTGTTCTTCTTAATCTAAAATTCCAATTAGTAAATGTTTTTAATACCCTTTTATAATGTTTTTACTATTTTGATTCCTATGATTGTACATTTTCTGTATTTTTCCTAACCAGTTGTTCTAGGTGACTATCAGTGTTTTCAAAGAACTAATTTTAACTTTTAGGGGTTAATAGATACATGTTATTTATTATCAGTAGACTGTCCTTTGTATTGCTATTTATATTTTTCTGTCTACATATGCTATTTTATTGATTTCTGTTGAAGATTTTGTCAATGCATAGTCAAGTTTATGAAATGATTTCTTTAAAATAATCTTGTCTATTTATAAAATAATTTTTAAATGTTAATTTTTTTCAAGTTGTGGATACATACTTGCTGCAGAAGATCACAGAAACATAAGTTATATTGAGGGATAAGAAGTTTTTTTTATAGAAGTGTTTTCATTCATGCACACATGTGTGTCCTACTTAGGAATAGTAATTTTGCCTCAGTGTACTTCACTGTCCTAAACTATCTTTCAAAACATTAAGTTGGAAGAAGCTTTTCTACCAATAAGGAAGAGAGAATGTATTTGTATACTGAAGAAAGTTTAGTGCTTTACAGTGACTCTAAATATTGAAAAATGCTAACCGATGTGTTTATTCTTTCTTTTCTAGTGATATGCAGCTTTCGAGGCTCTGTTCCTCAAGGATTGGTCTTAGAAATAGGAGAAACAGTCCAGATTCTTGAAAAATGTGAAGGTAAGTGTGGACCTATAAGCATGGAAATAATTCTCACAATATTAAATGTTTCTATTTTATTCTGATTATAAACAGTCACTCAAATTATAGTCACATTATTTAATACTGATACTGTTTTCAACTCCTTCCTCATCTACGTTCAGATAAGCTAGGAGGTACTTTGTTTGCTTTAATCAATAGGAATAATTAAGTGATTAATTGCTGGGTGTCAATATGATTTTATACACTGTGTTAAATTATTATCTTTGATTTAGTGCAAATAACCTTTTAGCCATGCTTATCTTCATGTAATCACTTTATTTTTGTGTTTATCAGCTTGGCTGATGTCTTCAGTTACAAATTAATTATAAGCTTATTAAAATATGCTTAAGTGAGATTGAATTTGACTCCTATCTTATATGTGACATGTTTTGGTATTTCTGCTATAAAATGTATGAATTCTTTTTTTTTGTTTGTTTAGGTTTTTTGAGACAGGGTCTCGCTTTTGTAGTTCAGGCTGGCCCTGAGCTCAGCCTCAAACTCACATCACAGCAATCCTCCCGCCTCTGCCTCCTGAGTGCTGGGATTACAGACGTGAGCCACCATGCCTGGCACGGTGGTATGTGGTACTGGTTGCTGCTGGGGTGAGTCTCCACGCCCAGTATTGTTATGTGGTTACCGGGGATCGAACCTGGGCCCTTGCACTTGCAAGACAGGCACTGGAACCACTGAGCTAAATCCCTGGCCCAAATGTATGGATTCTTGAAATTTATCATTTCTTAAAGGTTGTGCATTGAAATTAAGATTTATAGGAAAAGGACCAGGATTTAGCTCAGTAGTTTCAGTGCCTACATTGCAAGTGCAAGGTCCTGGGTTCAATCCCTGGAAACAACATACAGCAATGCTGGGTGTGGTGACTCACACCCACCAGCAATCAGTACCACATACCACAGTGCTGGGCATGATGGCTCATGCCTGCAATCACAGTACTTGGGAAGAAGAGGCAGGAGAATTGCTGAGGTCAAGGCTGAGTTTAGGACCAGCCTGAGCTACAAAATTAGACCCTGTCTCTAAAATAAAAAAGATGATATGGGAGTAAGTTGACTCTACTCTACTGTGATTAAGGAGTCATATGCATTTAACAGTGTACTTTTCTTGACAAGGACTGCTTCACACCCAGTATTGCATGTGGTTACCAAGGATCGAACCCGGGTCCTTGCACTTGCAAGACAGGTGCTGGAACCACTGAGCTAAATCTCTGGCCCCTAAATTTTTTATTTTTAGGAACATTTGTGCTACATAATAATTATATTCACTGTAAAGAATTGGTACATGTGTGTAACACATTTCAATTATTTTTTTCCCTTTAACCCTTTTTCATTTTCCAGTATCAGATTAATTTATTTATAAGATCTTATAAAATTATCATATTTACAAATTAAAAAGCAGGGAAATATGCCAAAGAACATATAAAACATGTAAGACAATTGTACTAGTCATGTTCACTTTTAGACACATTTTCTGGATTATGATAATTATTTTTCTATTATCTGTCATTAATTCATTTATATAGTTTTTCACATAAGAGAAACTACAATATATAAGCTGTATGTCTGAGTTACTTCACTTAACATTATCATTTCAAGGTGCATCCATTTCTACAAATGACTCATTTACCTTTGTATTGGTTACACTTTTGAAATTGTATGATTGCAATTTGTATAATTGCCAAAACAAAAAAGCAGAATATGAATTAAAGAAGCATTGCTACTTAAATAGTACCAAATATCAAATGGGAAATCTAATGAAAATCATAAGAGATGAATGTTAAACTAAAGAAATACTATTGTAAGGGATAAAGGAAAATTAAATAAATGAAGAGGTTTGCCATATTTATAAATTAAAATACAGTATCATAAAGTTGTTAGTTCCCCTCATATTGATCTAAAGATTTGTTAAAATCTCAGTAAAAATGCAATAGGTTTTTTTTTTTTTTTTTTTTTTGCTGGGTGAGGGAGTAGAAACTAAGCAGCAGATTCTAATACTATATTTGCATGAAAATTAAGAGGGCTAGAGATCAAAACAATTTTAAAGAAGATAACCTAAGTTTGAGGATTTACATTACCAGACATTAATATATGTTATAAATTAAGACATTGTGTTTGGGTTAAAGAGAGACTAATGAGGGGCTGAAAACAAGTCCTGAAAAGCTATACCTATGGGCTAGCTCGTAGTGATTTCCAACTTTTTACAAGTTTCCTTTCCATACAGTAGCTTACTGCTGTAGTTCCAAAGCCTTTTAACAAGCTTTGTCACCACCTGCAGTCTTCATGCTGTTCTGGAAACTATGCTTTTCCCCACCAAAGATTCTGATCTTAGCCTTGAATAGAGAAGGGTTAAGTGCTTAGTTTCTGGCTTGTCTGTTAATTCTTAGTTTTAGAAAAGATATCAAAGGTCATATTGCAGTTCACTGGAGAAATGATATCTTGAACAATATGTGGTGTTAGGCCATTTGGAATTAACAGTTATAGCTTATTTAATGGTACAGGGATAATACTGAAAGCAATGTATAAGATTAGCATGTACCCCATGTTAAATTTCATATGGATCGATGGTTCTAAATGTAAAATATTTTAGAAAGCTCAGGAAAACATTATTTTTGAAAGGTAGAAGTACTTTTTTGGTTAGAATCCAGAAAAGTACCAATCATGAAGGAAAAGATTGATAATTATACTTCATTAAAATGAATGTCTTCTGCTGCTTGACAGATGTTAAATTGATGCCAAGGCAAGTCACAGAAATGAGTTAATTTGGCAGAAGATTCATGTTCAGGGAATATAAAGAGGCACTACAAATTAAAAAATTTTTTAAAAAATTGAATGTGCAAAAGGCTTGGATAGGCTCCTCAGGAATGGATTTCCTACTGGCTCATGAATATGGGGAAAGATCCTTAGTAGTCAAGGAAATAAGCATTAAACTATGGTGAGATGCCATCCAACAGCCATTAGAATGACTAAAATTTGAAGTAACAGTGCTAGTGGGTGTGTGAAATAACTTATAATTCTTGTACATACTCATGAGAGAGAAATTGAGATTACCACTTAGGGAAACTCTGACACTACTAAAGCTGAACATACACATACCTTAGGATCTAGCAATTCTACTTATAAATATAAACCTAACAACCAAATATATGCATAAAATGTTAGTAATATATTTATACATAATAGCCCTCAGCTAGAAAAAAATGACATTTTCATCAACAGAAAAATGAGTCAATAAACTATGATATACTTGTGTGATCAAATATGATTAAAATGAGTGAATTATTGCTAATCAAAATACATGTGAATGTCTGTCACAGACATATTCTTGATAATTAAGCTCAATATAAGTTCAAGCTGTTACACATAATAGAAAATATAGAATCAAATAAACCCAACAAATAGTAATATTGATTATAACAATAGCAATTTTTTTAAGGCTGGAAAAAGTAGAAGTAGGATGTTGCTAAAGTTTTATCTGAATGATGGTTGTATGGTGTGTATACTCTAAAAATTTTTGAAGATGGCAAGGATTCTTTATAAGAACAGAATTGAGGGAATATAATTAGATAAGTAGATATATAGATACAGATACAACCGTATAATTATAAAATGGCGTATACATACATACATGAGATGATGCAAGAGGATTATTAGGTTAGCTTATGGGATCAGAGGTGGTATAGTCCATTGTGGTTGATAGCTCACAATGGAGAGTTGGAGTAAGCTGCCCAGCCCAAGAAGCTGGAAACTGAAGATGAGAGATTAGCATCAGTCTGAGATTGATGGCCTGACAGCTCTATGGGAAGTTGTTGGTATGAGGTGGAATTAGAAGCCTGGAGAGCTGGGTGAAACAAAAGGGGAAGAAAGAGGTAGTCTGTTGCATTTATTGGAAGTTTCACTCTACTTAAGCATGTTTGTCCTTTGCTGCTGCTACATTGGACTATATGGTACATTTTCACAGGTTTTCAATAACATATTTCTCTTAAAATGATACTGAAAAACACTGGTAATTCAAGAGATGTAGATGAAAACAAAACTGATATTTCATCTTACTCCACAAAGAATGGCTTGTATCTCAGAATTAGCCAACAACAAATGTTGGTGAGACTGCAGAGAAAAAGGAACCCTTCTCCACTGTTGGTGGGAGTGTATACTTGTACAACCCCTGTGGGAATTAGTGTGGTGACTCCTCAAAAAACTAGATGTAGAGGCCCCATTTGACTCTGGATTTCCTCTGCTATGTATATATTCAAAATAATTGAAAGATTCATATCACAGAGACATATGTGCACCCATGTTTATAGCAGCTCAGTTTGTAATTGCTAAATCTTGGAAACATCCAAAATGTCCATCAACTGGAGACTGGAGAAAGATGTGCTTCTTTTATAGAATGGAGCATTACTCTGCCAAAAGAAATGATAAGATTGAGTCATTGATACTCAAATGGATATACCTTCAGGATATCCTCATAAGTGAAATAAATAGATCATAGATATATAGCTATTGTATCTTTTCTCTGGTATAAGAAAATGAAGATGTAAATGAGTTCTACAATATATAGTAGATATTGTGAAATAGAAAATATTTAAAAGGAAATAGGGTGTAGAGGTAAGTAATGAGGGGAAAAATAATGTGACTGTAATAAAAGGAAAGAAAGCCTATGTATACTGGGGGCAGAGGGTTGTAGGGTGGGTAGGAGATTGGGAAAAATGAGAATTAAGTCATGTCATATCATATACTGGTACAAATTCTCAATGCTGAAAGTGACTATGATGTGTATATATAATGTACCAATGAAGATTTGAATTAAAAAATAATGCTGAACAAACAGTTCATCAAAGTAGTTAAAGTATAAAAATAATCTTTTATCAAAACATTGATGATAAGCATTGATTTCTTTTTAAAGTTTGAGGAGAATGTATCCAAATGTTGGTATAGTTAATTGTGTTTGGAGAGAGAGAAAAGAAATAATGAATTCAGTCTTCGTGTTTTTCAGGATGAATCTGTTAAGAAATAGACAAGGTCAGCTAGGATTTAGTCATGTGGAAATCTTTTGATTTTCTTTTAAGAATTTTGATTTATGCATATTTTAACAAGATGTACTGTATTCCCACTTGTTTAAACTTGGCTATCCTTTTATGATCCTGTCTTACTATAATATTCGGACTCAGAGTCAGTAGCAATAAAAGTTTTTGATTAATATTTAGGAATGAAAGAAAGTATTTCATTATACCAATGTTTGATATAAAGCGTCCACCAAAAGAATGTATACATACTTTGGGAAAAGACAAATTTGTGTGAACATTTTAGTTCCAATTTAATTAGATATTATGAGAGTAATACAAGCTACCTTTTGCCTCTACAATTATAAAAGAGGTACTCAAAGTGATGACTATTAGCTTCCAGATATTTATTATTACAATGAACTGCTATCTCGGTAATTTTGGTTATTGAGATTGCTGTATATCCATTTTCAGTTTCTTCTCAAAGGGCCAACAATGCAGTGGTTTTTCTAGAATACATGACATCCTTCACTAGAGTCCCCATAAAAGGTTGAAAAAAATTTTACTATTTTTACCTCCAATTTATATATATATTTTTGGCAGAAGGTGTATATTGGATACCATTTTTATTAGTCTCTACTTCAGTGGATAAATATTCCATCACTAGTAATGGCATTTAGAATTTTAAGTTTTAATGATATGGTATGGATTATTTACATCTTCTTGATTAGAAAAAGTTACCTATAACTAAAATTTTTATATTTTATTTTTATTAACTTTGTGAAGTGATTTATGTACAAAAATTATGGAATTTGCCAAATGTAGTGCCTGTAATCCCACTCGGGAGACAGATGCAGGAGGATTGCCACAAATTCAAGGCTAGCCTGGGCTACATAGTAAATTCAGGTTCAGGCTGAACTACAAAGTGAGACCCTGCCTCAAAAACAAACAAACCTAAAAGCAACAACAACAACAATTATGAAATTTGAAATCAGAGCACTTAATGTACATATAATTCTAAGTACTTAATAAAATTTCTTTTAAATGCTTTTGGAAGATTTTTTATTATAGTTTATGAATTAAGTTAACTTTTATAGTAGCATATAATAGTTGTCATTTGCTTAGTATCTATCATGATTCCAGTAATAATAGCAATACATATTATACATTTATTATTTTAGCTAATCTCCAGGCAGCCTTTGAAACATTGCTTCTTGCTTTTTCTATTTGAGGAAAAAAGTACTCAATGAGGCTGTTCTAAGAGTACATAGATGGTATATGGCAGAACAAGGAATAGGATTCTACTTATATTAAGCTATCTGGACTTCACTAACTGGCTAGTCCTGGAGAGACCACTGATAGTTTTAACTGTTTGCAATCTACTAATATTTTTCTTTCTTTTCTTTCCTATAAAGCTTTATTTATTATATGACTTATGTACCACATAATCCTCAGCAAAATTTCATAAATTTTCTGAGCCTTCATAAACTTGCCCATCTTTTATGATAGCTGAGCACTCATGTAAAAATGTTTTCCCTTGTATACAAGTTACCCAGTAAATATTTACAAAATCTGATTTTGATGGTGGAAGGAGTCAGAGTTATCAGAATCTACAGTGAACTACATTCCCATCCTTATTTAAATTTTGTTTTGTGACAGTCTTGATAGGGTGACCAGGCTACACTTGATCCTGTGAGCCTCTTGCCTCAGTCTACCAGTGCACTGAGACTGTAGGTATGCATCATGACAAATATCTTCCTCCTTGGTCTTGATGAGAGCCAGTGGTGGAGAAAGGAGGATTTTAATATTTTTTAATAGTTTTGTGTACATATTTGAAGTTCAGGTTGTTAGGGTTTTAGAATGATGTTGATTAAGCTTCTCATGTGTTTGGATAATGGCCTCAGGCAACTCAGACTGATAGATCTTTGTGTCCACTCTGGTTTTGCAGTGTACCTTCATTTGAATCAACCACTGGTTTTGTGTAGATATAATGGAATAAGTCTTGGAATACCAAGGTTTTATTTCTGGCTCTGTTGTGGCTGATTTATGAGCATGAGCATGAGTATGACCTTTTAATGCCTTAAGGTCTTCTATAAGGTATGCAAGGTACACAACTTTCCGTGAAAATTTTGGGGGAAATTTTTCATGAAAAATTATTCTGTGAGTTATTACTAGGAAAATCACAGTTTATGTTTAGGTCTGCCATAAATATTATTGTTGCTGGATAGTTTTGGCCCTTGCAGTTTGTAATAATGGAAATTAAAACAAAAGCACAAATTTATAGTAAAAGATATGGAAAGTTAGAAGAGAGGGAAAGACTCCAGTTTAGATAGCTGGCAAGGGCAAACTCTGATATATGGCTTTAGATATCCAGAAAAGGTAGTGAGGTTTTACATTTATTTAAAAGTGGGGAAAGAAGTATACTCTGCAGAGCCAGTGTGAGCAAATTAAAGTAGGCAAAGAAGTATGTTTGGATGAGAACAGGGAGTGAAAGACATTTCAGTGGCCACAAGGTTAATGGCTGTCATGTTTTGTATCCTCCATTCTGATGTCAGAGCTAGGCTGCCCCATCAAAACCCTACTTTATTTTGTATCAGAATTAAAGATAGCCTTTTCTGGTTGATCCTAGGTGCAGAACTTGGAAACTGTTTTACTGCACATGTATCCTGGATTTCCATGATTTATAGGTCATGCCTACTTGCCCAGGTAGTTGACATACCCTAATCTCTGCCCTCAGGTTCCTGTTTGCTTTTTTGGTACATAGCTATATTTCTTTCTTTCTTTCTTTCTTTCTTTCTTTTTTTTTTTTTTTTTTTTTTTTTTTTTTTTTTTTTTTTTTTTTTTTTTTTTTTTTTTTTTTTTTTTTTTTTTTTTTTTTGAGATACTGAAGTTTCTCAACTTCTCATCAGTTGTGTAAATTATATATAAGGACAAAAAGTGCAATATAACTATAGGGATAGTGAAAGTTGGTAAAGAGCTGAAAGTGTTAAAACTGTCTTCACAGACTTGAGGTAGCTCAATTTTAAGACACTAAGGGGAATGAGTGAGAACTAACCTCATTTACATAACATCCTCAGAAGCCATAGGATATTGCCCCTCCTAGATATCTTTGAAACTGAAGATGAATATATGTCTTTCCCTTTACCTCATTTCATTTGGTGTCTGTCCTTTTCTCATGCTGATAGAAGTTTTGGGGTTTGTTTTTATAGAGGTTAAATAGAGGATCTCTGGTTGGAGATTTCATGCATAGTTGAGGAAATGGGTTTCATATTGAAACTGAATCAACTAACAGTGTACATACTGACCTCTGAAACTTCTGTCCTTTAGCCTTTCAGGCAGGAACAATCAAAAATAGGAAGAAGGGCCCAGAGATGCCAGTTGTGTCATATTTCACTTTTTTACCCCCAAACAGTCTCCACACAGTGTATCATAAGGTTAGCAAGCTTTTAGTCATGCATCTGGAGCTTCCACTTAACTTTGTTATTTTCTCTCATGTAAATATGAGTCAGCAGCAAAGGATATAAAATATTTCATGATGCATTTAACATGAAACATGGCTACTTTTTTTTTTTTTTTTTAGGTTTTTGGAGACAGGGTCTCACTTTGTGTGGTTCAGGCTGGCCCTCAGCTCAGCCTCAAACTCACATCAAAATCCTCCTGCCTCTGCCTCCCGAGTGCTGGGATTACAGGCGTGAGCCACCACGCCCGGCACTGTGGTATGTGGTACTGGTTGCTGCTGGGTGTAGGTCTCCACACCCAGTATTGTTATGTGGTTACCGGGGAATCGAACCCTGGTCCTTGCGCTTGCAAGACAGGCGCCGGAACCACTGAGCTAACTCCCCGGCCCCCTGAAACATGGCCACTTTTAACTCCCTTTTACTTAAAAAAAAATCAGTGTATTTTATAAATAATGAGAAGAGATGAGCCTGAAGGCTCAAAACACTGATGATAAGTTACAAATGAGAAAGAATGGCTATCATCAAGAAATCAACCAATAACAAATGCTGGCAAGGCTGTGAGAGAAAAAGGAACTATTTTCTACTGTTGGTTGGAGTGTGAATTTGTACAACTAGCATGGAAACTATTATGGATATTCCTTAAGAAACTAAAATGAAATGTTCCATTTGACCCAGCTATTCCCCTGAAAGAAAAAACATATAGCAATATATGGACACCCACATTTATAGAAATACAATTTGTAATAGCTAAATCTTCAGAATAACCTAGGTGGCTATCAACAGATAAATGGATAAATAAAACGTGTTTTTAAATACACAATGAAGTACTACTCTGCCTTAAAAAAGGATAAGCTTAAGAGACCTTTTTAGGAAAATGGATGCACTTGAGATTATACTTTTAAGTTAAATAAATAGGACACATATGTTTAAATATTGCATTGTTGGCAGCCAGCGCCATTGCAGCCGTGCCAAGTCTGGAGCCTGCCGGCCTCCAGATCCATGCCAGAAGTACAACAAGGGACTCAGTAAAACAGCAGGTGGAGACAGGTAAGCTTCAGTGAGCGCCATTTTAGCCTCACTGGGTTTGGAGCATGCCGGCCTCCAGGCCTATACCGGAAGCTCGCCCAGAGACTCAGTAAAACAGTGGGCAGATCCAGGAAAGTTGCAGTCAGCGCTATCTTAGCCACGGGTGTTTTTGTGGAAACCTCAGCCAGCGATATAGAAGGGGCTGGAGGCTGCTTTTCTCCACATCAACTGCACAAGCACGTCTGGGACTCTGTATTGACTGTAGAAGAGCAACCCAGGAAACACTGATATTTTAAGGGTCCTAAATATTAGGAGGAAAGAGACTTGCAACAAATATCACCAGACAACAGGACAGGTACAAAACCAAGAACAACAGCAACAATAAAAACTCAGAGATGAGGGAACATTCAAAGTCTAGGATGCAAAGGTCCTCAAGCTAAGGTAACACAGAAGAAAGGGATATAGAGAAGTCTGAAGCTCAGTCTCCGGGGTTCTCGGAAATGGTGACCAAAGCAGATCTAGTAAAATGGAAATCAGAACTGATCTCTGAGATAAAAGTAGAGATATTGGACACAGTCAACATTATGATTAATAAAGCTAAAGAGGAAATCAAGGAGTTGATAGAATCCAAGATAGCAAAAGCAATGGACTTTTTAAACACCTACAAGCAGAGGTACAGGAAATCAAGAAAGAAAATAAAAGTTTAAACAATAGGATGAATATGGCAGAAGATCAAATTTCAGACCTAGAAGACAGGATCTCAGCCAATGCACAGGAAAGGCATAACTTATGGAAAATGTCAAGGGATAATGAGAAATCAATCCAATTCCTAGATGATAAAAAGAAGAATAACATAAAATTGATTAGAATCACTGAGGAAGCAGGAGAAACTACAAAAGACATTAAAAAACTATTCATAGAGATAATGGAAGAAAACTTCATAGGGGCCATTGAATCCGCACTGGGGTGGGAACTTGCTGGTGTCCAGGCCCACACCGGAAGAGTAAACCCAGGGACTGAGTTTACCAGCGGGTGGCTTTGGAAATGGCATCTGCGCCACTGAATCTGCGTGGTGGTTGGAGCTTGCTGGCCTCCAGGACCATGCCAGAAGAGCACCCAGGGACTGAGTTTAGCAGTGGGCGGCTTTGGAGGTGGTGTCTGCGCCATTGAATCCATGCTGGGGTTGGACCTTGCTGGCCTCCAGGCCCACGCCAGAAGAGCGCCAAGGGATTGAGTTTAGCAGGTCAGAGTCTTTCTCCACGTCAACTGCAGAAGCACAGTTGTATTTTATTGTATTGTACAATACAATTGGTGAATAGGTGGGCCTGTTGGAACATCAGCCAGTACCATTGCAGCTGCACAGGGCCTACAGCCTACTGGCTTCAAGGCCGACTGCACAAGTGAGCCCAGAGACTCTGTACTGGTGAGCAGGCAGGTCCATTGGAACCTCAGGCAGTGCCATTGTAGCAGTGCAGGAGCCAGAGCCTTCCTGCCTCTAAAGCAAATGGGAGAAGGTGTTCTGACTGTATTGACTGAGTGTCTCATATGGTGTGCAAGAATTAGGGGTTTTTCTTTAGGTCACAATACAGCTGGTAGAGAACAACCCAGGAAACACTGATATTTTAAGGTTTCTAACTATTAGGAGGAAAGAGACTTGTAACAAATATCACCAGAAAACAAGGCAGGTACAAAGCCAAAAACAACACCAAGAACAAAAACTCAGAGATGAGGAAACACTCCAAATCTCAGATACAAAGATCCTCACCTCCAGGTAACACAGGGGTAGTGAAATAGAGAAGTTTGAAGCCCAGTCTCCAAGATCCTCGGAAATGGTAACTAAAGCAGATCTAGTAAAATGGAAATCAGAACTGATGTCTGAGATGAAAGCAGAGATATTGGACACTGTCAACATGATGATTAATAAAGCTAAAGAGGAAATCATGGAGTTGATAGAATCCAAGATAGCAAAAGCAATGGAATCTTTTAAACACATACAAGCAGAAGCCCAGGAAATTAAGAAAGAA
>PVIR01024871.1:6596-25562 GCA_004026965.1 Petromus typicus | reverse complement strand
CTGCCTCTGCCTCCTGAGTGCTGGGATTACAGGCTTACAGGCATGAGCCACCACGCCACCACACCCAGCCCAGCATTGTGGTATGTGGTTCTGATTGCTGGTGAGCATGACTCTCCATGCCCGGCATTATATGTGGTTACTGGGGATTGAACCCAGGCCCTTGCACTTGTAAGGCAGGCGCCAAAACCACTGAGCTAAGTCCCCAGGCATGCCCTCTCACTTCTTTAAGGCAACATTGTTGTGCACTCTAGGGATCAGTCCAAATAAGCTACCTGCCACATCTGTCTGCCTTACCTTTGAATAGACTCATTCCTCATCAAATCAATTAATTGAGAACATACAAAATTATTAGTAACAATATAGCTCATACTGTCTACTCACTTTGTTTGATTCACGGGTTTTTTTTTTCATTTTTCTCATATTCTTAGCTATTATGTTCATATCCATATACACTAGGTTTCTCATGTCCTTTCTATGACTTTAAATTGAAATAACAAGGAAACCCAAGGCTGCATGGTTTATATTCCTTTGGGAGGAGGCAAGTTTTTTCCTCTCATTCAAATGAGTATTCTGTCTTTCCATTCTAATGAGACATGCACTACATGAACTGCTGAAATATTTTCCTTAATTTATTTTCACATCTCCCTTCAGCATATTTTCCACTAATAGTGTAGTCCATTATTTTCTATTTATTAGAGCATATATCTCTAGTCTACAGCCGATCAGTGTGAGTATATACCTTTGGCCACTTTTTGCTCGGGCATATCTACACATATTTCTGGGTAGCCATGCTATAAATTGGGCTCTTGTCTTGCTCAACATCTTTCTAGAGGAGAATCTTAGAAAGTAACCATCCAACAGATTCTTTTAGGATTCCTTCAAGCCTATCATGACTAGTGTCCAGCAGGTCTGATCAGAGTAGGCCTAGTAAAGCAGAGGCCTCCCACCCCTTCAGTTGATGTACTCCTCCGATGTTGGAGTAGAGCAAGTTACAGGCCAGTTGGTCTGTGACTAAATGTGGGGCTCACTGGTCTCCACAGTACCCATTTTGATTCATTCAGTTATACCGTATCTCCAGTTAAGAGTGAGTTCTATCAGAATTCTGGTTTTTGGTCCAAAATCTCACTGTTTCCCACTAAGTATTCACATTTTTGTGTTAGGGCACTTACAACTAGTTCATATACTGCTGTGTATGTTTTCTGTCTCCCACCCTACCATGCCTTATATGGTCTAAAATGAGTATAGGATTAAGAAACCCATCTGCCTTGTTTTCTGCTCTATCTGTAAGTCAGAGAAGCATGACTGGTGTGTGGTAGGTAATCTGTGTCCTTTGATAAAAGGAACAAAATGGCAGGAGGTCTGGAGAACAACTTGGGTTTTTTTTGGGAGGGGTTGTTTTCTTATTGGTTTTGTTTTTGTTTTTGTTTTTTTCTGAGAAAGTCTAGTCATGTAGTGTAGGCCAGCCTACAACTCACAATGTAACCCAGGATGGCCTCAAACTCAAACATTGATCTTAATGAAAATAAGCTAGCCACAAAAGCTTGCTGTATGTTTCCATTCGTATACCAATTTAGAAAATGCAAAAAAATCTACAGTGGAAAAATATCACACAGAGGTTGCACCTGTGGGGTGGGGACTGATAGAAAGGAGGTTTAAGAGAATATTCTGGGGCAGCAGTAGTGATATTTAAATAGGACTGTCAGTTACATGAGGTTATGCATTTGTCAAAACTCTAAAAATTTGTTATTTCACTGTATGTAAATTTTAACATCCCCATAAGTAAGCAAATAAGCTGCACCCCCAAAACTATGTATAAGATGAGACGACATGTCCTAACTAATTCTCTAATAAATATCTTTATGGAAGAACTATTGTGTCAAACAACTGGAGAATCCCACTCTTTATGTATTAGTATACTTAACCCCCACAATCTGTCCCAACTGTGAGACAGGGGTGGAAAAACTGAGGATCATGTTCCGTGGTCAAATGCTAAGTAAAGATGCCCATGTCTAACCTCTAAAATGTTACATCAAAGGGTACTAACTCAGGTGAACCTACAATAAAATTTCAATCTGAAAGGCGGAGGTTGTAGCTCAGGCCTAAGGCACCTGCCAAAATATGCGAAGTCCTGGGTCATACCCCCACTAAACTGTAAACAGAGTTGCTAACTTGGGGCAGTGTCCACACCTCATTCTCCTAAATAGGAAAAGAACTGTTGATTTTAATCATATTTCTGACACTCAAAATGGACTGAATTCTAAGCTGCATGTTACAACACAAAGTGATGGGAGAACCGGATCAGCCCTTATAGGATCCCCATCATATGTAACAGAAGCCCAGGCCTGTGTCCATTACTTGCCCTTCCCCGACCTAAAAAATGGTCCAAAAGCTCGGAAACTGCTCACCTGTGGTAGAGTCAAGATGGACGAGAAGGTCGAGGCCGAGCCTGTAAAATCGTGTCTGTTCTGCTTTCAAACAGGACAGGAACACTCCTTCCACAACTAAAAAACAACCCCCGAAAAGAAAAATTGCATAGTCAATACGTTTAAGGGTTATCGAAGGATGTGGAATAAAGACATAATGTACTAAAATTTCAGAAAACAAAGAGCCTTCTCTTTTTAAAATTTTTGGTTCTTCATTTTATTTTTTATTTCATTAGTGTATATTTGTAATGCTTGAAGTTTGTGTTCATCTTGGGGAGTGGGTATACATACACTTGTTTCATTTTTTAATTATTATTCTCAGTTCACATTTATAAAATATAATGTGGGTATTTGGGGACAGATCTCTTATAAACTGGAAGAGTTCCAGTATACTGAGGATGAGGGGAAAGGCAGAGGGGAAGGGAAGATATGAATTAAAATATGTGCAGGTACTAAAGAGCCCTAAGTGAGCCCACAGTCATGGATATATCTTCTTCCTCTGGCATTTGCTAATTCTGGGCTGAAGATGTGTCTTGGCCCTAAGATAGAGCGAGTCTACTGAGAAAAAGGAGACATCAGCATATCTGTGGTATTTGCTAGAGGTTAGCATAATGGTATTCTAAATTAAGACATGCAAACTACTTTTTCTTACCTGAAATTAGCTGAGTTTGAGGCTGGCACCCAGACAGGAGAGAGAGATGGAAATCTCTCTCAATCTTCTGGAACTTACAATCAACTTCACACTGAAAAGAAAGGTATTACACAAACATACTGTTGGTATGCACTTCAAAAGGTCATGTAGATTTCAAAGTTAGAGGGACTTGGGAAGTCTACTGGATCAATAAGATCAAAACCACTCTCAAAGGGCACCTTAAACAAAATGATTCTAAAACTTACAAGGATAGATAAAGGGCTTAATATAACCAAACATCTTAAAGAATAAAGCTAAAGGATATATAATGTTATTAGATCAAGACTAAGTCACAGGATGACAAATATTACACATTCGCTATCATATCTGGAAACTTAAAAGTCACATTAAATGTGTAAGTGTAATTAGTAGAGGCTGGAACAGGTAACAGACAGAAGGCTAAAAGAAGACCAGGCGATGGCACTGTAACACAGCAGGATGTTCTGGTGGTCCACACCACAGCGAGACTAATAATTGATAATAACCCATTATTATGTAAATTAAGACAGCACAATGACAGCACAATAGTCTTTTGTTGAATAACCATGAAGTGGTTACCTGGAAGGGGATGTGAAAAAGCTTTGTGAAATACTAAAGATGCTATATATCTTAATATGACTACATATGTTTAAAAAGCTGAGTGATGAATTTTTAAATACAGCACTAAATTCAGCTGAGCTTGAATATCACATGGCTACACCATAAGCACTGTAGGAGGCTGAGGCAAGGGAATCACTAGTTTGACTCCAGGTTGGGAAATCAAGTTAGGACTTATCTCAAATTAAAAAATTAAAAATAAATGGCTGGTGTTGTAGCTCAATGCAAAGGCCCTGGGTTCAATCCCAATATTCTTACCAAAAACAACAACAAAAGTATTGAAAATAAAATTTGCACCAAACCTAAAAACTTTGCTTCATTTTACTCCTCATTATAAAACTAGTGTGGTCAGCAAGATGGTGGTGAGACTTTATATTTTATAAGTAGCTCAGAAAGACACCTGGGGCAGCAGAGGCCACACTAACCATGTGAGAACCAGGATTTTTCACCCATCTGGTGCGCTCCCTCCTTCTCCCGCTCCTTTTCCCTTTCCCTCTCTCCCTGTGCCTTCCTCCCTCTCTCCCCTGCCCTCTCCTTCTCCCTCCTTCCTTCTCCCTCTCCTGGTCTCCCACCCTCTGCACTTTTGTCAGCCTAACCAAATCAAAGGCCAACTATTTTTCCTTTAGTTAAAAGTCCTACCTAGCTTTTATTTTTTCCTTTGCTGCTTCTAGTTGGATATCCGGACATAAGTGTCTAACACTAGGGGAAAAGGAGGAAAGGCACCCAAATCCCCCAGGCCTATGTTTACAGTTGATAAGCTTCTCTGCATCAGATGAAGTAAATTAGTTCATATCCAAGAAGAACAGAAGCATTTACATGGGAGATTACAATGTGCCTTTGGTGAACACAGGCGTCAGTTTTCTTCTTACAGATGAGAGATTTTTTTTCCTAGTCCACCTTTCTGCGGTGCTGCAGCACCATTTGGGTACATGCATTCAATTTAGGGGTGTGTGTGTCTGTGTCTGTGTCTGTGTCTGTGTGTGTGTTTAAGAGAGAGAAAGAGTGTGCATTACTGTGGATTGGCCTCAGTCTTTGCACTGAGCTACATCCCTGGTCCTTTTTTTCTATCATTTAGTTTTCCATTTTGAAACAGGGTCTCACTGAATTGGTCTGTTGCCTGTACTGGGCTCAAACTTTCAGTCCTCCTGCCTCAGCCCCTCAGAAGGCTATGATGAAAGGCATGCATTACCATGCCCAGCTTCAATCTAGGTTTTTAAGGTAACTACCCTGGACATACATAACTTCTTATTGCCCTATAATATCTGAAGAAACATCAAGAGGAGCGTGTCCCCAAAGGTCAAATTTTATCAGTTGGACACTGCAGTAGCATCTCTGGGGGAATACAGTAAACAAAGCAATAGGATTTACCCTTTAAACTTTTTTTAAAAGCTGCAAATCTTGCCTTTAAAAAAAAAACTGTGCAATAAGGCATTTGCCTGTTATAGGATTTGACATTTAAAATCCCCATGAACCATCTTTAATTTATCAAGGAAAGAAAAAGGAAAGAAATGTGCAACTGATGAGCTAAACATGGCCCCTTCTCAAAAATATATGAAAAATTCAAAACAGAAACTCAAATAAGGGCAAGTAAAATATGTCCTTATGGTCAACTTACACTAAATTCTATTTAATTTATTTCCTCTTCCTCTAAATTCGCTCATTGCCACAGACTCACAGATTCCCGCAAACCCTTCAGAAAAACAACACAGTCACTGCAGAAAACAACCACTTTGGAAACTGTCTTAGTGGTTTTTCTAGACAGACACAACATTTCCTCAGAGCACTGTGAGAACATACAGCCGGCCAGCCATCTTTGCCTTAGTGGGAGCCTGCATCTGCTGGTCCCCAAATCTTGGCCTCTGTGAGACACCCTGGGACTCCAGAGAATCTGCAGAGAGATTTGATAATTTTACCAGTGCAAAAGGTAAGGCCTCAAACACAGCACGTGAGAGTAGAACATGGATATAACTAGTGAAGGGATTCTATTCCCTAGTCTTTCTTCAGTTTTGAACAAGGGAAAAAATTGTCTTCGTACATCAGAAGATAACAATATTCTCTTTGGGAGAGACAGGAAAATGATCTAGTGATAAGAGTAAGACCCAGCGTCAAACAGACTTATATTTGAATCCTAACTTTTCTATGGTCTAGCCAGAAGGATGCTAAATTACTCTGCCTCAGTTTCTTCATCTGTAAAATGGAGGTAGTAAGTCACTAGTTGCTACATATAACAGGTGTAGTATGCTTCCTGGTATACAGTAAATACCTAAATGTTAGATAACATACCTGTGCTGGAGAAGTTGTAGAATCCAGGAAACAGTGTGTGACGCCCTCCTGCCTCCTGACCAGTGGCCTCTGAAAGGAAGGAGATGACTACAGGCATTATAAAAGTGTGAAGCATGTATCAGAGATAAAAATTCATTTTATTCTTATAACTAGCATCAGAGGATGACTTTAAAATTGAATTAAGATGTGAGGGGACAGTATTGGCTCTAGTTCATACAGGATCCCTTCAGGTGATGGGGGAGCAATCAAAGCTATAGGGCAATGATGGTAAACCTTTTGGAGTTTTCAATGGCACAAACAGCCTGCTGCAGCATGTGTACCATAGGTTCGCCATCACTGTTATAGTGTACCCTTGGGGATTAGCAGATCTTGCTGGCCTAACATGCTCCCACATTTGAAGCACTTTCTCACTCTGGCTGTGAGCCCTGGCAGGGCTGTAGCAACATGAGCTTCACAAACACCACTTCTGGGCTAGCAAAAACGGAGGACACTGTGAGCCGAGTGTCAGCTATGCCTGCGGTCCACTGCCAGCAGCACAGAGAGCTCTCTGCTTGGGACCAGGGAAGTGATGCATACTAAACATAAACCAGTTATTCCTTGGAAACATTCACTTGGGAAGTCGTTGGCAAGGTCACTGAGGCAAGATAATGAAAGTTCATTACCTTCTGTTTAATGTGACATTATGCGAACTAATCCAGATTTTCATTTCAGTAAGAAGGGGAAGGAACATCATGACTTTTTAGCCCTTACCATCTTAGCCTGAATTTATTCCTGAACTTTAGAAACAGTTCTCAGAAACTGGACAATTGTCTAGGTACAAAGATAGTGTCTAAGTCTATTATGGTGACCCACACTCGTAATCCCGGCACTCAGGAGGCTGAAGCAGGAGGACTGCCACAAGATTGAGGTCACCCTGAGCTAAACAGTGAATTTGAAGCCAGGCTGAACTGTAGAGCAAGATGCTGTCCCTGTCTCCTTCTGAAAAAGAATAATGCCTACGGCTAGGTGTGGTGGCTCACGCTGGCAATCCCAGCACTCGGGAGACAGAGGCAGGAGGACTGCCATGAGTTCAGGGCCAGCCTGGTCTACATGGTGAGCTCAGGGCCAGCCTGAACTACAAAGCGAGACCCTGTCTCAAAAAACTAAAACAACAACAAAAAAAATGCCTGACACATGGTAGATACTTAATGTTCATTCCTTACATTTTATAGCATTTTGTCTTTTTCTAATGCTTTCATAATATCTCAGAATTACCGTAAGTGGGTAGAGCAATATGGGATGTATTATGTTCATTTTGTATTTAGAGAAATCAAAATCCAAAGAAGCAAAATGATCTGCCCAGAGGCACACACAGCCGGAGCACAGTAGAACCACAAAACTCACGTGCTCTCTTCCTATGGCCTCCAATAGCACACGGCAGAGCCCCTCTGACTGGGAAAAGCCTTCCAAATCCTTTGTTAGGACAGACATTTACCTTGTTTTTGCCATTATTTCAGTGCCTCAAAATAATGTTTCACCAGGATATGAAAACAACACAAAGCCACTTAAAACCTAACATATGTGGGGAATTGCTCTATAACTATCAGAGAATCTGATTCCCAAATGACTCTGCCCAAGAAAGAAACCATGATTTGAACACCCTAGTTACTCAGCAGAATACATTATTTGTTTCTTCATAATCACCTGTTTTCTGCCTTTTAAATTTTATTCTATTAGTATATACTGGTAGCACACACATTTTACAGTCATCGTGGGGAGTTGGTATTTGTACCTAATACAGTTTGTTTCTTTTTTAATTCCCTTCCTCATTTTCTAGTTCCCCTTCCCTCATGTTCATCCTCACTGATACTATTAATCCTAGTTCATGTATTAATACATAAGCCAAACAATTACCACAGCAATATAATAACACAAAAGGGAAAATTATACTCCAAGAGAGCATCTGCGGCCCCTTCTACTGTGACCACTTCTACTGTGTTGTCATCTAAGCCCCTAAACGCCTGTGTTGAAAGCTCTCCCCCACTGCTACAGCCACACAGGAAAAGCGGAGACTGTCCTTCTAAACACACCACCAAAGAAGAAGCGAGCGTTTACTGGCAAGCGAAGAGCAACTACTTCATTCTTGGCACACCACCCCCATTGGCATCTGATCCAGAAGCTGCTGCATTCTGCAGGAGGGACAACTATTTTGTTCTCAGGATAACACAGTGGAAGATACAACTATGTTTATGTATATGTTTATAACGGAGAACGCCTGTCACCCCGGTAAGCTCACAGGAAGTGACAGAAATGTCCCAGCTAGGAAAAGGCAAGCCAAGTCCTCAGTCTCTTGGCACCTGAATCCACAGTCAGAAAGAGGGAGGCCTGGCCCTCTTTCCCTGCTCCCCAGAATGTCGTTCTTGGAGGATGTATCCCATAACCCTCTAAGAATGACTGAGTGGAGCACATTTGTTTTCAATGCCTTTTTCACAACTCTCCTTTCCCAGGTCAGGGCAAAGCAAGTGGTTGAAGCATGACTCTACCACCAAGTCAGCTCTGGGCCAGGCTCACCAAATATCATCTACTGAATCCCAAAGGGAGTTAGACAACTTTCAAATATGGGGAGATGTTGAATTATTTTAGCTTAACAAGTGGCTTCTGGGTACAAATACAGATTAAAACTCCATCTCTGAATCTAAGAGTATGGCTCTAAAGAAGACATTAACTCTCTGTGATCTAAACAAGGCTCTAACTAGGCCTATGGTCAGACTCCATCTTATATTTAGCCTTTAATGGGTATAAGTAGATGTTAACTGGTTTGACCAGGCCATAAGTATGCTTAGGATATTTCTTAGTCTTAACGAACAATGACAACCTCTGCTTGGGCACTAGCTAGGACATAAATGGATTCCAATTATAAGTTAAGGTAGACCTTGATATTCCCCAAGACCTTTTTTAAAAAAAATCTTTATTAGTACATTATGAATACACATCTTCATCACATTCAACATTGAGAGTTTGTACCAGAATATGACATGACTTGATTCTCATTTTTCCCCTTTCCCCCCGCCCTCCAAGCCCCAACCCCCTGCATATATAATCTTTGTTTCCTTTTTTCTTTATTACTATCACATTCTTTTTCCCCTCATTATTTAGCCCTACTTGCTCTTCCCAGGACCTTATGTGGGGTCTGACTAACCCTTAACCAGGCTGAATCCCTTCCAAACTAGACTAAATTATACTGTATGAGGTTTAGGCCCATAGTCTTAATTAATATCTTACTAATTTAAACCATGCATATTACATGGCTAGGGCTTACCTGGGTTCTCACTACCAATTAAATAGACTTAGTTAATGGCCAAGGCTGAACTCAGATCACATAATACTAGGTTCAAATTCTGCCTGGGACACATTTGAGCTATGAAGAGATCTAAATTAGATTTGGGTCCTAGAAAAGACCTCAGGGGGTAATGACTACATCTAAACTTGGCATAGATTCTCCATAGTATTTAACTTGGATTTAACATAGTATTTAACACAGTATTTAACTTAACATAGAATTTAACTAAATCTAAACCAATGTTAGGCTTTTACTGAGGTTTAAATGGATATTAAAAGGTCCTAAACTAGGCTTATGCACTTACTAGATCTAAACTAGCCTCTTACACTTAACTAGGCAAAGATAATAAGACTTACCTGGGCTCTCACTTTGTCTAAAGAAGTTCTGAAGAGAACAACTAAGTTTTACTGGGTTGTGACTACGCTTTTAAAAAGGCCTAGGCACCAAGTGTGCTTTAACAAAATTTTGAAGAGGTCTTAAATCAAGCTAGCTCATTTTAATCACATTTAGGCTTTGGCTATATCTTAATGAATTGAGAGACCTTCAGTATCACGAATATCTGACTATGCGGGCCTAATTATGCTCTGACCATATGCTTTTACTGTGGCTGGCCTTAAAGAGTCTTATTAGAATTTAACCAGGTCACAAGGGAGCTTAGGCTATTACATCTAACTAAGCTCAGAACAGACAGAACCTCAGCTACAGCATAACTGAACTCTAACTAGTCCCAAGATAGGCATAGGTCTATGGCCTTAAATGTCCTTGACTGGCTGACAAGTCTTTAACTGGGCTAACTAGATATTAAGTATATTTAGGCTATGGCTAGGTATTAACTGGGCTGGCTCGGCCTTATCTAGTGTTTGGCCCTAGGTAGGCCCTAGGCTCTGTTTAAGTACTGGCTAGTTTCTAGGTACTAGTTAGCTAGGACTTATTTAAACTATGAAAATGAATCATGGGGGCATAGATCCTGATTAGGTCTTACTTTAGATGTAAATCACGTTTAAGTCCTATGTATTGCTTAACTAGACTCTGCTTAACACTCACACTTAAGGTATTTGCTAAGGCTTACCTGAAAGATGACTGGCTTAGTCATTGGATATGCTTTAAAACTATTCTGCAAAGGTCTTAACCAAACAGCTAGCTTTTAACTAGCCTCAAACCTTTGACTAAACCTTAAAGGATTCTGAAAGGCCTTTACTAAAGCAAGGTTTTTACTAGGCTTAACTCTGTCTAAATTTTACCTATGTACAAGCACTGACTAAGCCTTAACTGAACTGACTAGTCTGTATCTAGGATAAATAGCCAGTAAATACACATGGGCCCTAGCTAAGTCTTAGCTAAATTCTAACTAAACATAATCTGGGTTGAGCACTGCCTGGAGCTTAACCGAGCTTTAATCAAGGCTTAGGTACTTTCTAGTCTCTCACTAGCCTGGGCTCTGCCTAGAACTTAACTAGATTTCTTTGTGGATTGTTGTGGTGGTGGTGTTTTTGTTGTTGTTGTTGTTGTTTTGTTTTTTTGTTTTTTTGTTTTGTTTTGTTTTGCTTAAGCCCTAAATCTTAACCAAACTCTAAGATAAAATTATATTCATCAATAAGCTGGTTAGATCTTAGACAAGGCCTTAGACTAGTTTAGGTCTATTAGGTGCCAATCAAGCCCCAGAAAGGCATTAAACCTAGTTTATGTCTAGTCAGAGCTTAATTAAGACTTGGCAAGGACATTAGCTTAATTCATGTACAAATATAGTTTTGGTCTAGGTAGAATCTCAGCGTAGTGAAAGGTTAGACTCCATTTAAGGAGCTGCAAAGAGCTGATACTATTAGTACTGGTCCAGTTAGAAACTGGTTAAGCTTAAGCCAGGGTCTAGTCACAATTTAAGTCCAGTCAGAACCCAGTTAAACCTCAATGCCTAAGCCCAGTTTATGACTACTCATAGGCTATTTAAATCCTATTTAAAGCCTAATCCTAATTTAAATGTAATTAAAGCTGAATTAAGTATAGCTGGAACTTAAACTAAGTTTAGGTCTACTTAAAACCTCATATAAGTTTCAACCAGTACCTCAGTTTTATTAATAGTCTGGCAGGGTCAAATCCTAAGCAGAGCCTTGACCGAATTAAACACTAGTTATAGTGTAGTCAATTACATACAGGTATTCAAAACAGTTTAACAGGACTCAGACATGTTGTAACTATACTAAGACTCTGGTTTGACCTAACTGTGCTCTATCTAAATATTAACTATATTTAGACCTTAATGAGGCTTTACATAGGCTGAACTTTAGGTAAATTAGTCCTTAAGTAAACTTAGATTCAAGTCCTTTAATTAAATAAGAACTAGTTAAAGCAGGATGTGGTGACACATGCCTGTCCCTATGAACCCAGCATTCAGGAGCCTAAGGCAGGAGGATCATCAGTTCAAGGCTAGCCTAGGGTAAACCATAAGTCTCTGTCTTAAAAAACAAAAATCACAGTGATTACCCCTCGGCTAAACTGCAGTTTCTTTAGTCTCAGCCACACAGTCACATATTCTTTGTAGCCCTCACTACCTTCCTTTAGTTGTGCCTCCTGTTACCTCAGTTCTTGAGTAGTAGCCATGGAAAAGAAACAGGTTTTACGCTTGTCTTACCCTACTCCTGCAGGGAGCAAAACTGCCTCCTGACACCACGGCCAGTCACTCTTGTGGTGTGGCTCGGAAAGCAATTCCCTCAAGAAGCCTAGAGACCTTTTTATATAGCACTTAACCTGGAAGTTGACATTAGTCTCACCCAGTCCGCTGGTGGTCTGTACAACTTCTTCCCGGACAATCACATTCTGTTACAAGTCTGCAAGAGAGTGTTCCTGTATACAGAAGATGCTCTACAGCTTCTGCCCATAATGTTTAACTGAGAGTTGAGAAGCAAGATAGACAAGATGCACTGGACTTGCAACGAAAAGCTTTGTGTGTGTTTCACATAGCTGAATAGTGAGTACTTGTAGACCCTATGAACTGTCTATAGTTAGTTTATCAGTTCTACCAGACTGAAGGAAGTAGGAAGTCTAATGCACATTGGCTCGGCTTATTATACAATTCCGAAGTACTCAGTTGAAAACTCAAGAACAGGATGATAACGCCAGACCAAAGGGTGAGCAGTCATTCCTATTTAATGGTCACATGGATTCTTAGTGATAAAAAACTGGTAATCTCCAAATCTCTACTGTATTATTTGACTTGGGAGTATGTATTTACGTAAATTCACTTTTTAGTAAAATGCATTTGTCTTTCTTTTGTTTAATATTTCTTTCTATCCTGTCAATAAACATTTTCTTGATATAAAATTGTAAATATTTAGAGGGTACAATGTGATGATTTAATACATGTATAAAATGTAACAGAATGATATATAGTGATAATATAATGATAAAATCAGAGTAATTAACATTTCTATTTCCTCAAGCACATACCACTTCTTTGTGTTTGATACCTTTAAACTACAAAAAGCATTTGATTTTTTCCACAATGACAGTCTATTAGGATCCAAATAATAATTTTTGTCATCTGTATCAACTTATAACTTAAATTTCCACAGTCTGCTTAACCCCTTAAAGTTCAGGGTGACTCAGAATCAGCCCTGCCGGGACTAAATGAAGGTTCTATACAGAGAAAAGCAAGTAAGTAGTTCTACATAGGGGACAAGGCCCATTGCTACAAGATGTAACAATTTCTTACATTAGAGTGTGTGAAATCAGTCAGAAGGACTCATCTGAGAAGCAGTAACAGGGAGTTTGTACATTAATTCATTCACTGTCACAAATATTTACTGAAAAGCCTAAATTAAAACAGTCTACACCATGCACAGGGTAAGGCTGGACATGGGGCACAAGATCCAAAATGAGAGAATAGCTTTAGGACAGGAATTAAGGAAAAAGAACTAAGCAAAGAGCCCTGTGGTTACAAAGGCAGCAACAACATGAAGCTAAAGTTGTCTCTATTTTAAAAATATGGAAACAGATCTGGTTATGGTGATGCATACCTAATATCCCAGTACTTTGAGAGGCTGAGGAAGGAGAATAGCAAGTTGGAGCCCCGCCTAAGCAACTAAGTGACTAGCAAGCCCATGTCACAAAATAAAAAGGTAGGTGGATTAGGGCTGTATCTCATTGTGAAGACCCTGGATTCAATACCCAGTACTGAAAAAATATATGGAACCAAATGTTTCCTAACATCACAGCCACAACCATATCATCCATCCAGGATAAGTCACTTAGATTTCTTTGATCTTCAGTTATCCATTCAGTAAAATGGAGTAACTTACCCAGATGCAAAGAAAATGGAGTGGAACTTGATAAGGCCATCATAGCAGACTAGAGTTACAGGCTCTGGACTTACACAAATCTGGGTTTGAATCTCAGTCTTTATCACCTTATAGGCAGTATATGTCCTTGCCATATGATTAAACCTGTCTGAGCCTCACACTTTTCTCAGAAAGAAAGAAACTAAGACTACCTATCTCATGGGGCTGCCATGGGCCAAAATCCAAGAAAACACACAAAATTCTTAGCTGAATAAATTAACATCCTCTATTAGGAACCAGGAAAAATGAATTATACCTTAGCACAACCTTGGCTGTCTTAAAGTATTTAGCATGGACTTGATAAAGATCTACCAACAGGTTTATCAGCTTTTGCCAAAGACCAACAGGGAGGTTGACAAAACAGTGGAGGAAAGGAACCTCAGGAGCTTGCGAAATGTACTGTAACAGGATAAGGATGAGGAGCCCCAGCAGAGCCTGCCTCCAGCCACTCTTTTCCCCCGTCCCACCCCATCTGCTCACTTGTCTTCTACGCTGCAAAGAGCTACCATACTGAAACTCAAATCAGATCACAGTTGGTCAATCATCTCATCAATATGACAGTTTTGCAAACTATAAGAACAGTGTTAAACCAAAGCTCCCAAGTCTTTGAGTGGGACAACTAACACACTACAACCTGCAAATGTATTAAAGGACTAAAACTCACCGAGCAATAATACCAGCTACAAGAGAGGGAAAGGCAAAAGAAACAAAAACAACCACCATATCCTTGAGAGGCCAACAATTTTGAGTTTGTCAGATACAATTCTGCATCTCCTCATTTCTTCAGAGAAGAATAATCACAGTCAAGGCAAGTACTGCCAGGGAATCCTGGGTGGCATTGACTAGTCATGGCATTAAATGCACATCTGAAACCAACTTGGCTGAAAGTTTCATTATGCACAAACCAAGACAGTTTGAAAGAGGATTCACCCAGCTGCCTTAGACTGTGTGGCCTATTCTGAGATTCCTCATTTTACCAGAGCCATAGGCTTCCACCCCAGGATGGCAAAAAAGCTGAGAATCTGCTTGAGTGATATTTATGTAAGTGACAATAACTAAGCATCACATTTAGATGGGAGGCTTGGTATACAGATTGCAAAAACAGAAAACTCCTGGATGAAGGAGAAGACAAGTGCTTTTCCTGGGGGAAAAGACAGCTCACCCTGTCCTCCCTCAGCAAAACATACCTATCCTCTGTCTCTTCTCAGATATTGGTAAGAAGTGAATCATTGATAAATGTACCTTTTGAATACTGTCTTTGCTTCACAGAACATCAGAAAAAGCTAGCTACCGGAAGAGCAGAGCTGTCCCCAAAGGCTTACCTTGCTGAATGTGAGAATTTCTATCCAGTTGCAGGTGACTTCCACCTGAGTACCGATCTACTCAGGCAGAGATGTCTCCTTCTCCTGGAAGAAGGTAACTTCAGCTAGGGCTCTGCCCTTTATTTGTTCTTGTTGCCATCTTGCTTGATTTTTTTCTCTTCTGATTCGTTGGGACATTGAAACAATGAAATACTTCATGTACCTCCCTAAAGACCTAGTCTCTGCAACTCAAGCTCCCATAACTTTTGGTGCCTCCCAGCAAGAAACCGATAACCCAGTGCATGCACAAGTGCTGGTGCACGTAGGCAGACACTCAACACGCAGCCCTTAGGTTTCTGGTCTTTGCTTTGGTGCTGGTGGTCGAGCCCAGAGTCTTTCACATTCTAAATGCATGCTGAGCTATGCATCCCAGCCCTTCAGTCCTCCATTACTGACCAATAGCATCAACACCCTCCACCCTAAAGTCTCTGCCCTGAATATAATTACTCTGATCAGCGAAATCAATGAAACATGACTATAAACATATATTCCACAGGCAGTTTTTGTATAGGTGCCATAGGGAATTGGAAGAATAGAGAAGTTAACGTACATCAGAATCTTTAGGAAAACTTCACATTTTTCAAAGGATGAAATCAGAGTTCATTCAAGTAAAACACAGAGAGATTTTGAAGGTAAAAAAAGTGTGAGTGAGTACCCTATTATCAATCTGTCTCCAAATCAAAATTGCCCAGCTCAATTCCTTCTCCTGCTAATTCCCACATCTCTCCCTCCAACTCTCAATTTGAATTCCTTCTTTGGCAATGTAAATTCCTAGAGACATGAGCAAGAATAAGAAAATATATAAATAACTGATATTTAAGTGAAAATCTTCTATGTGCCAGGCACAGAGCTATGTTTTATTAATTATCACTGCTTAGGAAAATAATTTACCTTTTTTTCAATAGCTTGCTATGTACCAAGCCCAGGCACAAAACTAAGAACTTTCTGTGCATCGCATCTCATTTAATCCTATCAGCTAAGACATAGGCAGTATTAGTATTAGTATTCCCACTTTACAGATGAGGAAACTGAGAGTGCAGGTGAGGAGAAACACAAAGGGACTTGTCCAAGAAGCACACTGCCCATAAGTAGCAAAGCCAGAGACTAATATGGATCAGTTTCAAAGCAACATACCAGAAACTATATGGTCTGGTAATTAGAACCAGGGTAGAAAATTACTGTGTTCCAGCCCCAACCCCCATGCTTGTTCAGAAAAAGATTTTTTTAAAGTTCTCCAAGCATCAAGAATCCAAGAAAGATAATCTTTGCGGGTGGGTGGGAGAAGAGTGGGAGAGTGCAAGACGGCTGGTGGACAGGGCACTGAGGGACGTGCTGTTCCCTTACACTGTTGGCATAAAGCACATGTGAGTCACTGGGCTGTGGTGCCTTTAGGCCACACTTCTGAAAAACCATGCCGGAAAAGCCATTGTGAACAAATTGTTTTTCTTTAAGTTAAAATCATACCTCTCCAGTCTTCTATCTGGGCTTTAAAACCAGAAAAACAGCGAGGCAAGGTGGAGTAGGCCCAAAAATCCCAGGACTCTGACAGGCTGAGGCAGGATGACAATAAATTCAAGCCAAGCCTGAGCAACTTTTGAGTTAACAAGACTCTGTCTCAAAAGTTAAAAAATCAAGACCAGAAATTTAGCTCATTGGTTCAGGCACCTGCCTTGCAGTGCAAGGTCCCAGGTTTGATCCCTGGTAACCACATACAACAATGCCAGACATAGTGATTCATGCCCACCAGCAGTCAGCTCACATACCACAATGTGGTGGCTCACACCTGTAATCACAGCACTCTGGAAGCAGAAGCAGGAGGATTGCTGAGCTTGAGGCTGATTTCAGGACCAGCCTGAACTACAAAGTGAGAGCCTGTCTCAAAAAACAAAAACAAAGTTTAAAAAACTAAAAGTAAAAATGGTCTAAGAATCTAGGTCTGTGCTCTAAGACTCTGGGTTCAACCTATAATACTGAAAGCAAACAAACAAACAAAACACGTAGTGAAGTGCTTCAGCAAACATTCTGCATCCCCAACCTGACTTTCTACCTCAATGAAGACTTTGCTCCTTTTTCTCTCAGCCTGCAAAATGCATCTGGCACAAAATGCAGCTTTGCATTCTGGACTTTGTTAGTCTTTATAGAATCCAACTACAGTGAGGACGACACTGACAGCAACTGTATGTACTTCAGCACACTATTCCTCCTCTACCTACCTCACTATCTCTATGGCCAACACCTTCAAGCTCCTATCCAAACTCCCATGCCAATGATGAGCATACTGGAAGACATCCCCAGAATGTCCTACAAAAGCAGCAACCCTGTGGAAACTGTCTAGGCCCAGACTGTCTGTTCACACATGCAGTCCCTGCAACACTACACCCCCAGGAAGCAACAATTCTTCATCTATCACACAATAACAGTCATCATGATGAAACTGATGACCCTTTAGTGATTGCTTCCTCATTTAATCCTCACCATAATCCATAATGAAGAAAGTAAGATTCATTTCCTAGTCGCCAGGCACCTCATCAACTCTCTTTATAATGAACCAACAACACGGTTACTATTACTAATACAATCTATTACTATTACTATTACAATCCTCACTGTACAGATGGAGAAACTGATGGTCTGAGAGATTAGGTAACTTGCCCAAGGTCACCCAGCCTATAAGTGATAGACCTGCAACTTGTTATTATGGATCTACCTGTCCATATGCAAAGACCATGTTTCTGATCATACCACAAAGCATTACTAAAAACAGCGTTAATTTTTTTATTTTTAAATTCAAATTTTCATTGGTATGTTATAAATACACATCATCATAGCATTCAACATTGAGAGTTTGTACCAGAATATGATATCACTTGATTCTCATTTTCCCCTTCCCCCAACGCCCTGCAACCCCCCACCTCTATATACATAGCTTTGTTTCCTTTTTTCTGTATTACTATCACGTTCTTTTCCCCCTTGTTATTTACTCTTACACTTTCTTTCTACAGCCTATATTATGCTTAAGGCTCCTGCAAGCGCATGAGGAAGACTATTTTCCTTTTGTGCGTGCGTGTGTGTGTGTGTGTGTGTGTGTGTGTGTGTGTGTGTGTGTTCAGAAGTTTCAAACCATTTTCCCATTCAGGAACCCTTTGTTTGTCACAGCAGCCCTATGAGGAAGGCAGTCCCCTCACTACACAGACAAAAGACCCAAATATAAGGATTTGCTCCACACCCCAGCATAAATCAGGAGCCAAACCAGAGTCAAAATTCAATAATGATACTTCTTGACTTAGAGTGGGGTTGCGTTCAGATAATCTCATGGTAAACTGAAAATGCTGATATCTGGGGCTGGGGATTTAGCTTAGTGGTTCCAGCGCCTGTTTTGCAGGGCCACGGTTCGATCCCCGGTAACCATATACAATACTGGGTGTGGAGACTCACGCCCAACAGCAACCAGTACCACATCCCACAGAGCCGGGCATGTTGGCTCACGCCTATAATCCTAGCACCTGGGAGGCAGAGGCAGGAGGATTGCTGTGATGTGAGTTTCAGGCTGAGCTCAGGACCAGCCTGAACTATAAAGCGAGACCCTGTCTCAAAAAATAAATAAATAAATAAAAATGCTGATGTCAAAAGTACATTCAGTACACTCAGTCTACGAGACATCCCAGATTAGCAACACAGTACACCACAGAGAATATGGTATTAGCTTCATCAACACTCTGTTTTCATGTCTTTTATTCTTCTAAGTATTTCTTTCCCCTTCCAACATCCTGCTTTAAACCAGTAGGACTACAACTCCTAGCTGACTTGACCATGTCCCATATGACTTTTAATTGTTTCAATGCGTTTCCATGATCTTGTGCTCATTCACTTCAACACGCTTTATCGCCTGTTTCCTAGTGGGAAGCTTTACAATCCAGGGTGCCCTTTCCTCCTTGAATCCCTTTTGGGGGGGGGGGGGGGG
>PVIR01024870.1:0-25306 GCA_004026965.1 Petromus typicus | reverse complement strand
CTGACATCCTGCTGCCTTACCCAGTGGATCCAAATGGAGAGGATCATCTGCAGCAGTGGCTCCCAGTCAGAGCCTGCTGCCTGCCCCTCACGAGCCCCATGCTGGGGTTGGGGCTCCGAGCACTGTGTCCTGATGCCAGGTGTGGGCAGGTTTGGGAACATCTGGCCTGAAGACCCCAGAACAGAGGCAGCCGCTGTCTGTGCCCCTGCGATGTTGCGAGGCTGCTTTTGCGCAACCTGGAACCTGTTAGCTCCACTCATGATATGTTTAATGGCGCAGGGGACCAGCAACTGATGGCCGTATGGGCAGATGCCACTGTGTGGACACTGCCGGAAACTTGGTCCTGATTAGACCCAGCAGAACTCACAGCCCCTTGACGTGTCTTAGCTGTGGAAGACAGCCCCGCCCCTGCCCCTGCAGCGTCCCCCTGGGTCAGGCTCTCCTCAGGGGTCCTGGATGGTCACTACCTCTCCTGACTGTGGCCTTCCCTCCTGTGCTTGGGACTCCCTCTGATAACAGAGGATTCAGAGAGACCGAGAAGTCTCAAGTGGCCTCACCCCGGCCCAGGAAAGGTCATTATCACACATTTATTCTAAGCACCTTTTCTCCCACAGGTCACTGAGCGCCGAGTGCCCACTTCGGGCTGCACACAGGGCTGCCAGTCCCTCCCAGCCCGGCCTTTCCTGGGCAGCTCCCTCTCCGTAAGGCCCCTCTCCCTGCCTGTACCATCGTGTGTTTCCTGTCAGCCTTCTCTCCTGTTTGTCTGTCCATTTTGGAGAGACAGACTTATCTATTTGGATACCAAGAGACTGCCCTCATCAGAATGGTTTGTGGGGATTTTAGAAGCACTGGGCTGCTGCGGCATCCTGCCTGCCTCAGTGGAGGAGACTGACATCTCAGGGTCCCCTCTGCGCTGGGCGTGATGCCCGGTGTGGGTTGGATGCAGCCTGGATCCCAGGACCCAGCATTTCCGCCCCGTCACATTTGAGGAGGAGGCTTACTCTTACCCCACCGTCCACACTCCTCTTTCTTTTGTATCTTAAAATTACACCCAGCAGTATCACCCTGTGTTCATAAACCGCAGTGCCCGTCAGGTCCTCTTGTAGACCCTGCCTGTCAAGAGTGTCACCCTACACAGTCTTCACCGCAGGGCCGTGTGTGTGAGTACTTCCCCCCCTCGCAGGCTGCAGGGAGCGCAGGCGCCGGGCTCACAGAGCTCTTGCTCTCAGGATGTTTTCCTGTCATTCCTCTTAATGTCGCCCGTGCATGTTTGCAGTACGGGCTGGTGGCCTCCATCCTGGGGAGCGGGTTCCCGCTGTAACACATCTCGAGCATTTTCAGCCTCTTTGTATCCGTCCTCTCTGGCTCAGTCTCTCCCTGATCCTCTTCCCCGTGCCCACAAGTCTGCTTCTGATTTGCACATCTCTCCTTTAATTCATTAGTGTTCTAGTTTCTTGTACCAGAGAAGCCCTGTGTCTGATCTGCCCGTGGCTGCAGGTCTCAGTGTGCACCTCTCCTCCTCAGCAAGCCCTCTGCCTCTTTCCTTGGAGGTCATTGGAACTGCTCCAGTTTTATCCACACGTCCATCCCTTCAGTGCCACCTGTTCCCATGAGCAGTGGCTGAGGAAGCTGCTGTCCTGTGTCCCCAGGCTCCTGATGCCCTGAGAGATGACCATCCCCGGGCACACAAACCCTTGGGAACTTAGCTCTGTCTACTGACCATGTGCTCCTTCAGCGCAGAATTACTACAAAATGGAATCACTGTGATAAATAGAAAAAAAAAAACAAAGAAATGGACCTAGACAAGTTGAAGGAGTAGAGTGGGGGCAGTGACTCTGCTCTTGCACAATGCAGTCTAAAGAAACAGCGGACAGGAAGCTCACATGTAACTGCGCCCTTCGAGGGCCAAGTGCAGGTGGGACACCATGAAGACAACCACAAGCTCGTACCTTCTCTTCTCTCCCTCTGGAGCAGTGCCCTGTGGCTCCCCGCCTGTCTCTGCCTGTAGTCTCAGCCCTGGCATTGGGGGACCTGTGGAATCTGAGGAAGGACTTCTTAGATGAGGTCAGACAAAGCTCTGGGAGTGCTGGCAATCTGAGCCCCAGGATCCCTCCTACGCCCCCGAAGCAGAGTCCTGAAGCCACTGGTATGAGCCGAAGGCACCTTCCTCCTACTTGCTGGACAGCGGCCTCCCTGTGCCCTTCAGGTCTGAGCTTCAGCTTGATGCTGTTCACTCTGTGTCAGGATGTGCCGCGGCCGGTCCCCCCACCCCACCCCAATTTCCCAAGTGGCCCAGGTGGATGCTGCTGGGTGTGGCAGCTGTAGGAAGTCATCGCATTGCTGTCTGTGGCTCTGCCCTGAGCCACAGCTATGTTTTGTCCTCTTCCGTTTACTGGGTCTTCCAGTCATTTATCATATGCTACCTCCTCACTGAAGTGGTTATAAAAGCAACCACACTCGTAAATCCACACGCACATCACTGCTTACTATGGACCTCAGGATTTACTGTATATCTATTATATGTCTGCCATAGACATGTGAGATTTCCCAAGCAGGTATGCACCAGTGCTGAGGGAATGGCACTAGATGTGAGCCCCCCGCCCTGAGTTATTTTGGACCAGGCCGGGCTGACCATGTGAGAATACGACTTAGACACGCAGAGCAGTAATCCCAAACCAGAGCACATCTTGAGAGATCATGTCAATAAAAGGGAGCAGAAGCGTGGATAATCCAAAGCAATGAATAACAAAGATGATTTTATGCTTTAGATTGAAATATTTATTTTGCATTTTGCAAGCAATGTGCGCCTCTTCTGCGACTCCATGGGAAGCGGCCGTGACTGCAGAGTGCCCAGCATGGTCGGGGCAGGCGCCCCAGCACAGGTCTCTTTCTGTGGGTCACCTGTGAGATGAGAGACATGGCCCCGTCCTGAAGGCCTTGTGGCCTCACGTTAGATGGGTGATCACTGAGAACCGCGTGTCCATCTCACCCTCCTGGTGAGGGAGCTCAGAGCGTGTGATGCGGGGAAAACCCGAGACGCGTGCCACAGTGGAGCTTGCTCCCTGCAACTCTTGTCGTCTTGAGCAGAACATACCCGGGAAGCCTGGATCCCGCACAGAGGGGGAGGGGCACACGGTAAGGTGGCAGGCGTGATGCCCTCCGAGGTGAGGAGCGCAGTCCTGCAGGCTGGGCGCGGACACACCGGGCTGGTGGGTCAGGCAGGGAGTGGCGCTGCTGAGCGCTCAGGTATCTACAGGCTTCGTCCTGCTCCTCCTATTGGCCTGAAGACTTGGCACCTGATATCGTGAGCCCCAATTTTCTCATCTGTAAAACAGTCATAATTATTCTAATCTTCTAGGGCTTTTGTGAGAATGAAGAGAGCCAAGGTCCATGTGTGCGAAACGCCAGCATGGTTCCTGGCCGTGGAACATGCTCAGGCGAAGCTGGACGGTGCTGGAGGGAGCTGCACTGGCGCAGCGTGGCCACCTGCACAGGGCGTGGGACAGAGTGGGCTGTGGCCGCTGCAGGGCTGAGCCATTTATATCCAAATACTTCCTGATCTTCTGTGCGTCCTGAGTCCTGGAGGGTTCGCTGTGTGATATCAGAACCCATGGAGAGATGTCTGTGCAGGTGAATTCTGTCCATAGTCACCTTTGAACTAGACAAACACATTTTGAACAGGCTCCAAGCAAGCACTTTATGGCTCTGTGGCATAGATCATGGATCTAGACAGGAACAGGATCCAGCTCGGCTCTGCTCCTTAGAAGGAAACACAATGAAGCCCACACCATGGTGAGGGGGACAAACAGAGCCCCCAACCTGGCCCCGGCTCGAACTCTTCCTGAGCGCGTCTTGCTTGCTCAGGCTCTGGCGTCGAGGAGCTCAGTCTGCGGCTGCTTCACAGAGCAGCTCATCTCTGTCTGCTGCCCACGGCATCATGGGCTTGATTCGTACGCACTGGTCTTGGAAGACAGAAGCTAGCTCTGGGAGATGAGAAATCGGCTGTGAGATGTTCGTGGGCTGCAAGGAGCTGCCCACAGTCCTGGGTGCTGGAAGCCCATCTCTAGGGGACAGCAAGGTGCACAGTCTGTCTGGAAGGGCTCAGGGAGGTGCAGGGCCCAGCAGTTGAGCTGTTGTGCAGTTCCAGTGATGGCTGACCGGTGCTGGACCCTGACAGGACCTCTGGGGCTGAGAACAGGTCCTCTTCAGCTGCCATCTTTGCCAAAAGTGCTCTTGGTCTTCATCCTGCCTCACTGAGCAGTTACTGGGCATGGCACCCTTGGGAACTGGATCTGACTGCGGGTGAGGGGTCGCTCTTAAACCCAGAGCTTGTCCCAGTGCTGGACCAAGCTTAGAGCTGCCAGCTCCCTGCATTCCTGAGATGAGGTCTGCTCAGCATCCAGGGTGTAAGGGAGCGTGTGAGAGATGTAGGGTCCCCTGAAGTGCTCCTCTGGACCCAGCACCAGAAGGGATCCCCGGGGAAGGCAGAGGAGGAGCAGCTCAGGTGGGCCGAGGGGCACAGGGAACAGTTTGTACATCACTTCCCCTACACTGTAGAGTTCACCTGAGACGGAGCCATCTTTGAAAGCCCTTGCAGCGAGTCTGAAGGGGGCAAGGAGCTGCTCTGTCTGGTCAGGAAGTCGAGACGCAACAGCGGAAGGAGCGAAAAAGAACCGTGTCCAGGCCACCAAGACCAGAGTAAGGAGCCATGTGGAAGGCAGGCTTTGCATGTGAGCTCCGTCTGTAAGCCTACCGATGCACCTCCTTTCTTTGTGACAGAAAGTGCAGGGGACAAGGTGGCCTCTTCAAGGGGTGGCACCATGGAGCTTGAAGCCCTGAGAGGTGGAGAGACTTGTGACCTGGTGGTTTCAAAGTACCTAGAATATACTTAGAAAAACTGAGTTGAGCTCATTTGGAAAGATGAAAGAGGGGGAGTCTCCAGTGCCAGACCTAATGATGTGCAGGGTCTTTGTCCCTGCAGGAGGGCTGCGAAGTGGTCACAGCCAGTGTGGATAGGACACCTGACCCTGAATGGCTTCCCAGGTCCAACGCTTGTTGGCATGATGGTCAGGAGGCTCCAGCCACAGCCAGTGTGGAGTGAGCCAATATCCCTCAGCCTGGCAGGGTGTCCAGAGTGTATCCATGGGTGGACCCGATGCTGCCCTGGGCTGCAAAGGCCACTTCATGAGTATTTCATGATTCTTTAGTTGCGATGAATTATGTACCAGGCAGGTGTAGAACGCAGGCGGGCGTTTCCAGTCTGAAGCAAATCTGCTCAGCAGACAGCCGGGGAGCGGTCAGTAGCATCTGTGTTGAAGTCTGTGTTATGAGTTCTTCTTCTCAGTTTGAGTCTGGAAGAAAATATGATGATCTCGACAAGGCGGAAAGATGAGGTTCCCACTTAGCTGTGGAACCCGGAGCCAGGATCAGTTACACCATTAACTGGAATTAATCAATTGAATCATTAATTTAATTTCTCGATTCATTGGCGATAAAAAGCATAACAATGTATATTTGCCAAAATGATTTGCAGCGTCAAGCTAAACCAGTAATTTAGCAATTAAATACAAAGGAGCCCCATTAGTATGTATTGCTTTTACGTAGCAAAGCAGTTAATTACAAAGCAGAATCATTAGTCAGAAATTGATACTAATCAAAGTATGAGCACCAGGAGAAAAGGTCCAAGAAAGGAGATGACAAAGCCATTGCCAAGAGGCAAAAGGTTGATATTAATATTTGATAGTTAAGTCATTTATCCGACAGCAGAACAAAGGTTCTCATACACTTATCCCATGGGAAAGCTACAAAGAAAGCCAAGAGCAGTCCCTGGAAAGCATTGTACAACCTCAATATTCTTTTGAAATGTTTGAAAAAACAACAATAACTATTGCATTTCAAATCAACAAGTTAGGCCAAGGGGACCTCCTGGTAGTACTGAAGAAATCAGAAGTGTCCCTTAAATCGCTTTGCACATTAACCCTTTGCTGTCACGAGCCGGGGCGGCGGAGTAGGTGCTGTCAGGGCACCGGAGGCAGCTGTGGGCTCCGTGCTTCCTGGCACCTGCTGACTGGGCTCCCCTGACTCAGCTATGGGGCTAGACGCTGGGAAAGTGTGGAGCCCTGGGGAGGGACGTCAGGTGTGCGGGGACCAAGCAGGAGGCGTGTGTGAGGAGGAAGCTCCGTCCTCAGCAAAGAGATCTGTGATGATTCTGGGCCAGACGGAGAGGAGCCCGTCAAGCAGGCCAGCAAAATGGAGGCTTTGAAATGAAATTACACATTTTCAAAATAAAATAATTAAAACCTTTTTATAAATGTAAGTATCTCACATGCTAAATAAGTAGATGACTGTATAACTCTGTGTGAGAAACGTTCTTATCTGGAGTGTCCCTACAGGGCGGGGACTTTATCTCCAACCCAGAGCAAGGATCCAGGCACAGACAGGTGGTCCCGGCTCAGGGCTGCGGACCCCCCCTCCCCCCTCCCGGGCTCTGAGCTGCACTAACCAGGGCTCTATTAGAGTCTCTTAAGGGCTTTACAACCCCACTAACAAAGATAAACAACTCCAGAGACAATGGGTGAAGATTTAAATAGCAAATGCAGAGAAGGGAAAATTCTAAATGATTCATATACATATGAAAAGCTCGATTTCACTCAAATCAGAGAGATGCAAATTAGCAGCTAAGGTTCCTCCTGGAGCCAGCTGACACAGCGAAACAAAACTGGGCCCAGAAACCACAGCCAGGCCTGAGCAGCGCGCTTGTGCATGGGGGTGCGAGGCGCTACTTCCCTTGGCCACAGCTGCCCCCGTGGAGTACCTATGTGTGTCCCCCTGCCTCTCTGCTCTGGAGAGACCATTTTCCAGACAAGAGCGCTTCTGGGGTCTCACAGGCATGGGTGGAAAAGGCCACTGCTGCCATGTAGGGACATTGATGGTTGTTTAAACCTCCCCTCTGACATAGACTTAGGGCTGAGGCTGAGTAGCTTCAGCCACCTCCACTGCAGACTCCACAGGTGGGCAGAGATCACAGAGTGCACTCTGGGTACCAGAGGGCAGTGGAGGCAGAAGAGGACACTGTGGACGAAGGATCCTTTATGTCTTCACAGCCCGCACTGCGTGATTTTCTGTGTGTGAGAGAGAGAGTGCGTAAGTATGCATGGAAAGCGGCCTCGTGGTTTCCTTAGGTGCAGTGTGGGTGAGGAGGGGGGGGTGCAAAAGAAATGAGAGTCAAAGAGAAATTTAAAGATGCTTCGAATTAGCGCCATAGTCTGTTCAAATCCGTGAGCTCAGAAAGAATTTGGAGACAGAGTCAGGGCTCTCTGTAGATCTGCCTCTGTCCTCCTCCTCCCACGAGGGACAGGGAGGACCCTAGGCAGGAAACAAAGCAGGCGCAGACTCATGTCACTACTTTCAATGACTCTGGTCGCCCAGGAGGTGCGTCTTTCCACCCGTGTAGGAATCAGCACCAAGCTGCTGGGTGGGTGGGCCCGGGAAAGGCTGGGCAGGTAGTGGGGAGAGGGAAGCTTTTCCACTGCACATGGTGGCCTTGCTGCACTTGGAACATCCGGACAAGCCTCTGTGTGACTCCAAGAATAAGACAGCCATGGCTTGCGTGTCTTCAGAGTCGAACCGTCGTGGAGCCTATGCGCACAGCCATCTTGTTTCCCTGAATCAGACGTCTCTGTGGTTCTGAGTAGCTCTGGATGGACCACCCACAACTCTCCCAACGATACGCCTTTGCCACAGATTGTACTGTCTTTCACATAATTTTTGTGCATCCCAGATATCAGATCCTTTCTGTTCTCCATGGGGACAGCCAGAAGTGTGCCTGGCCTCGCTGTGGGTAGACAGAGTTAGACAGGGCATGGGAAGGGCAGGTGGGTGTGTAGTGCGAGCTGTGTCCTCTTTCTTACCTGCTTGCAGTGCCTCGGCCTCTGAGAACAAGCCTGTGTGGAAACTTCCCATCAGGCATTGATTTTCAGTCTGAATATTAAACCTGCACTGAAGGAGAAACTGTGCCTTGTTAACAAGATGTCTCCTCCTTCCCTCCCATCGACTGGGATACTAAGGCCACTTACACGTCCCAGTTTGAGCTTCCTGTGTGGCCCAGCAGGCTCATCTGGGTCCTACGGTGACGGACTCCATGTTTGTGCGTGGAGCTCAGGAAGAGTGAGGTGTGTTGGGCACTGTGCATGGCGACGTGCTCATTTGTGTGACATATCTTCAACCTCCCATCTTTATAACTAGATTTTCTTTTCATTGCCCTGTGTATTTCAGCAGGTCACTTAACATACAGGAGGCTGATGGCAACTGCACACCAACACTCACACTCGTGTGTACACACATGCTTCCCTTACCTGCAGTGCCAGTCCTGATTCCTAGCTGCCCATCTGCACAGTGAGCCAAAGACTACAGACCTGGACTCATCTCTGCAAGGAAGGACCAGAGCCGACCTGCTTTCCTCTGAACAGCGGCCCCTGTGGACTCACCTGGGAGCTGCACGGGCAGGCCAGTGAGCCTGACCAGCAAGCCAGGGCCGGGGGAGGCAGCACTCAGGCTCTGCACTGCCGGGTTGAGGTTCCAGGGGCACATCATGGTCTCCTTTTGCTATAAGGAGGCGCCCTGGGGCCTCTGCCTAGGAGACAGAGGGGAGCTGGCTGCCTAGTCTTCCCTGTCGCTCCTATTGGGGAACGCTGATTTGCATTTTAGATGCAAATTCATGTAAATCAGCACTTATTTTCAGCTGGGATCCTACCACTGGGGACAATGTGGAGTCATATTCTAATGCGCTGTGCATTTGGTCCCTGCGTAATTTCTCAGCATATGGATTAAGCCTGCAGCAAAGGTGGTGTCGTCACGATTGGGCATGCCAGACAATTGACCCTTATTTTGCCGGGAGGGTGGGAAATCTAATTACAGGCCTTTTCCAGCATGTGACACAGCTGGGCCTCCTGCCAGGTTGGCCAACTGGTTGCCACATGGCTCACCCAGGGCAGGGCGGTCACATCCTGCCAGCTGTCAGTCTGAAGAACACAGCTGTCCGTGGCTATTCTCTGATGAGCAAAGGCCCCAGGTTTGAGTGAGCAGGAGAACGTGTGAACATCAGGCTTCGCAAGTGGATCTCTCCACCTAGCCAAACTCCTGCAGGGAGTGGTGGACAAGCCCTTTGAGGGCCAGATCTGCGTTATCTAGCAAGACCAGACAGGAAGCCTTGTGGAGGAGGGGGTCACCATGCTCTGGTCTCTGATGCAGTGGGCGCTAATGACACTGCACAGGTTGATACGTGCATTGTCCGTGAGAACAGACACAGACAAGGAGGGGAGGCAGTTCTGAAGGGCGTGAGTGGTTCTGAGGACATCACATTCCTTACATGACCTGTTCTTGCCTGGGTTTAGACTAACTTCAGGAACAAGCCACTGAGTTGGAAATAAAACAACGTGTCTTTAGGAAAAAGGTGGGACCACCTTTCAAAGTGGGACACGATTCCAGTCTGAGCATTGTCGCTTCATAAGGAATAGGAAGAGGCGGGTGGAGAAAGCCCCTGCTGAGGTCCAGGCAGCCCTTCCAAGGCTCAGGCTAAGGTTTAAGTGCCATTGTGATGGCATTAAGAGGGCGGGTCTTCGAGATGTGATTAAGCTATGGGCACAGAGGGTGGGGTGGTTACTGTGAGGTGCATTAGTTATTTGTTATAGAAGAGAAGCTCTCTCCTCCTCCCCCACCCCTCCCCCGGCCCCTCCCCCTCCCTCTTTCTGTCACCTTTGCTGCCCTCTCCCACACTAAGACTGAACAGATCAGCCCTTGACACACAGCTAGGGTCCCTCGACCTTAGATCTCCAGCCCCACAACCAGGAGCCCCCCACACTGCTGCTATGTATCATTTATCCACTCTGTGTCTTCTGTCACACAGCAGTGACAAAGGAAGGGTGGGTGGGAAGACAGCATGGGAACATCGGCCAACTGTGGAGTGAGGAGCTGAGCCAGGTGACATCTCGTATGGTTCTTTGGGATCAAAGGGTTTAGAGAAGATGGCACACTCCCAAGAGAAGCAGTATGAATAACAATGGCAAGCACTGAGACTTTGTTTTTATTTGTTACAACTCTTTTTTATAAATAATTGATTTTATTGGAATATTTTCTATACACATCATGATCACAATCAACACTGAAAATTTGTACCAATACCTGATACAAGTCTATGGCCATACCACCCTGAATGCGCCTGACCTTGTCTGATCTCGGAAGCTAAGCAGGGTCAGGCCTGGTTGGTACTTGGAAGGGAGACTAGCACATGACACGACTTAGTTCTCCTTTTTCCCGTATCTTGCCCACCCCTGCCCTCTATCTACATGAACTTTGTTTTTTATTCTTAACATTGTATTTTCTCCCCCACACTATTTTTTATATTTATTTAAAGCAAAGCTATTTTTAAAATGTGAATGGATATTCTTGCCGATGTATATATTTTTCATTTGGGAAATGAGAGAGGTGTGAAATGGAAAGTTTGCGGTGCGGTCCAGGGTTTCGGCTGACGGCCCTGGGCAAGGCAAGGGCTGTGGACAGTCCGCCCGGACAGGAGAAGCAGGTGGGCGACCCTGAGAGGAGCCGCTCCTCGTGGTCCTGCGGGTGGCGTCTGCCTGTGGCCTGAGTGAGGCCTGGGACTGACACGCAGACTGAAAGCCTTTAGCTACCTCTCCACGCTCTTTCCCACAATGAGAGGCCGATAAACGGAAATGTCCCCTGGAGAAGTCGGCACACGGGTGGCCGGAGGGTTTGGAATGAGTGGCAGCGGAGAGCAGTGACGCTGCTTCAGGGTTTGGAAACTGCGGCCAAAGGGAAGGCCCTGGGCGGACGGCCACTCCAGCGATGGAATGGTTGTTTGCAACAGTAAAGGTGGCTGGTCTGCTGAGGAGGGCGGCTGCTGCCCGGTCTTCCCAGTGACACCAAACAAAGGAAGAGGCTCAGGGCAGTGGGAGGCAGGGAGTGCGGCTGAGAGGAGGGACAGGCTGGGGTGGGCTGTGCTCTGAGGGGTGAGACTGCCACAGATCCCGCCTGTGCCCAGGAGAGGGGCCTCCCCACCTCCCCTGGCACCTGGGGTGCCTGTGGGCTGCAGGGCTCTGGGCTGGTGTGGTCCACACACTCTGAAAGCCAGGGCAAGCTTGGAAGTGGTCAATTTTGTTCACCCCAGAGGAGGCCTCGGTGCACTGGACTTCTCCCGTTTCCACTAGCTCCTGCTCCCCGGCTAGCAGAGCTGGAGCTGCGGTTCATGTCGCTCTTGCTCCCCGCGTCACCCAGCCCCAGGCTTCCCAGCCTGAAACAGAAATGATGAGCACTTCTGCGTTTTGAATCACTTTTAGCACACAGCACAGCATCCTTGGACTGTAGAGCCCGGGGCAGAATTTCACTTGGAAAGATCGGCCTCATATTTGGAAAATGGGACTGATATTCAGCTCGTGTAATGTGACACAATTGTCTGCAAAAGGTCGCAATCAGCAGGTGATTCATCCAGGGCCCATGAGGTCCATTTCTTTCTGCTGGCATTCTCTCTCCTCTTTGTATTTCCTACCTCGGTGCATAGGATAGAAGATGAAACTTCACTTGTGGAACTTTAGCTGAGGACAGTCACAGTAAACACAGCCGCCTGTTTTTCTCCTGTAATCTTGATGTGGATCTGAGTCGTCTCCTCTCTAATTTTAGACACATCCATCCCGCGCCCGCCAGGCCCTCGGTGATTACTTTTCTCAGCGGCCCTTAGGCACAGTCACGCTTGCTTACTGGGAAGCTGCGAGTAATCAATAGATTAATCACCGAGGAGTCTGTGCAATCAGATGACAGAAGCGGCGTCCTCACTGACCAAACGCTTCTTTCACTTGAGATTATTATGCTTGTTTATTTCAGGGAACAAGTTATAGGGCCTGGGACGATGCAGCACGGGGTAAGGTGACCAGAGTGCTACAGCTCGATGCGTCGTTCACTCTGGCCCAAGAGCTGAAACGCTGTCCTCCACCTGCATCTCAGGGATGAGATGAGCTGGGAAAAGTTTTCTTAAGAAAAACAATTATCTTAATTAAGATTTAATTCATGCATCATGCAGTTCAGTTCAAATCACGTATTTTAGAATATTCAGTGTTGTACAATCATTGCAATTGTTTTACGCCACTCAAATTTTCGGCATTTCAGAAGACACACCCTGTCGTTTGGCCAGCTCTCTCACTCCCGCATCCCTGGTGACCACTAGTTTGCTTCTTGTCCTGATGGGTGCCCTCCCTCCAGACTTCTGTCTGAATCAAGTCACACAACATGAGCGGCCTGTTAACTTAGCACAGGGTTCCCTGGATTCATCTGTCTGAACACACGCCAGGGCTTCATGCCTGTTAGCGGTGGAATAATATTCTGGGGCTCGCAGACCCTGCCTTTTTTCCTGCATTCATTCCCTGATGGGTATGTGGGTTATCTCTGTCATTTGGTATTTATGAATAGTAGCACTCTGAATACTGTATAAAAGTCTTTGTTTGAACGCTTCTCAGTTTTCATAGGTATATATCCAGAAATAAGATTGCTAGGTTGCACAGTAATTCTGTGTCCAAATTTATTTGTTTATTTTTTTGGTACCAGAGTTTGAACTCGGGACCTTGTGCTTGTGAGGCGGGCTCTGGGGCCACGGACTCCCCAGCCCTATGCCCAACCTTAGAGGAGATGCCAAGTGCTCCGGACAGTGGGGCAACACTTCGCATCCTCACCAGCAGCCATCCGAGGGTTCCCTCCGTTTCTCTTGTACCGTGGTCGGTGCTTTCTCTTTTTTAGCTTACAGCCATCCTGCGTGTGTGACATGGCTGCCCGTCGTGGTTTCGATTTTCATTTCTTCAATTGCTAATGATGTTGTGCACTTGTTTTGTATTTGTCGACTGTGGCCACATCTCCAAAGCAGCCTCTTTCAGCTCCTCCACTGACATTTCAATTGAATATTTGTTTTTTAAATTTTTACATTGTAAATGTTCTTTTCATATAGGATGTATTCAGGACTTACATTAAATATATGATTTTCAAATACTTTTTGATGTTATTTAGATTGTCTTTTCACTTCCTTAACTGCATCAGCTGATGCATAAAAGTTTTTAATTTTGATGAAAGCTTCAGCCAACTTTCTCTAAACAGGCAATGTCAGCATTTTTCAACATGCTTTCATTATCACTCCCCTAAGGGGAAAATTTTAATTTAATTTAATGAGCTCAATTAAATATTGAGGAGTAGATCTTGTTGGTTAGCACTGAGCTTTGAGGAGCCGCCGACTGTTGGGTACTTGGGGTTTGTTTCCCTCCAAGCGCCAGCCTCACCTCCCGGCTCTGACCGCGCTCTCTCCTTGGAGTGTGTGAGCTGGTCCAAGTCGGAAGTGTGGGAAGAGGTCTGTCCCTGAGCCCACTGGGGTTGCCCCGAGCCCCGGGCTCTTCTGTCCATTAATCCCTTGTAAGCAGACAGGAGGGGAGCCCACGGCTTTGTTCTTCTCACTAGAGAATTGTCCCACACACTGTGCTAAGTGCACGATTTGCCGTTTGATTACATAGCATGGGCTTATGTAGCAGTGTTTCCATCTGTTCGCCCTCTTAGTTGTATTTTCACAGAATGCACATTGCTGACCCTAGACACGTTCTCAGAGAGCTGACATAAACTGCGTTCCTTTCAACTTGTCTTTCAATGTCATTGCCTCAGTGTCTTGAAGATCTTTTCTATTCCTTTGCAAATGCTAGGTTTGATTTTGTGTGCAGTGTAGTTTAATGCTTACTACCGTGCAAAATTTGTGTTTCTTTGTCAACAAGAAATGAGGTTGGCCCCTCTTAGAGTGACTGTCTGATTTCTCTTTTGTGCTGAGCGTTATCATTCTGGAGGGTGACATTCCCAGGGCCAAGGTCACCTATCTATGGTATAGCTTGTATTTAATGCAATTCTGGATGCACATAGGTCTAATATGCCATCTTACTTTATGACTGGTATTTCTTCTGTATTTCCTCTCAATTTTCCTCTTAATGTGTTAGAAAGATATATGTTTTTGTTCTTTTAGTACTGATAAATTATAACAAAACCTATTTCTGAAAGAATTCAATATTTTTACTCACTCTTCTAACAATGAAAGAAACTTGTAACACCAGAAACCAATTTACCCTCTCCTATTTTATTTCCTATCATTGCTTAAATTTTTGTTATTTTAATCCTCAAAAAGACATTTCTGTTTCTTATATTGTAAATTTTATTTAGACTTATGAGTTTATTCCCACATTGCTTGATTTTATTTTTTCTTGCATGTGGAACCCTCCATAAAGAATAATTTGTTTTTCTGTTTGATTTACATCCTTAGCAATTTCTTCTCGTGTATGGTTGTATGCATTCACACTTTTTGTTGTTGTGCAATAGTTTTTTCAGTGGGTATAGAGTTTATTTCCTAACTCATGTCCCATCCCTCACACTGACTGAATAATTGAAGGTGTCAGTCATGTCTTTTCTGGCTCACATGATGTTATAAGAAAGTTAGCTGTTACTCCTTCCTTCAAGACTCTGTCTCTACATAAACATGTGTGTTTTTTATGTACATACATGCATATTTTTCAAGATTTTTGTTTTCCTTTCTTTCTGAAGTTTCATGATCTGTCTTCACAGTGAGTTTATACTTAATTTTCCTGCTAGCAATGGACTTAGAATGTGACTATTAGGTAAATTATGATAAAGCAATACATGAGACCACAACGAATTGAGGGTGATAGAAAAGAAACCATAGATTGAGAAGCTGTAGGAAAGAGATAGAAGACGGGAGTTTACTACTAGGACCTAGTGTTTAGGAAAGAGCCAGTGGGTGCACATAAAGGGCACCGTTGTTATTGGTCACATCTGCTTGGAGCTCTTGGTGGCGACACCTGCGTGGAACTGGAGTGCAAATGATTTGCCTTCTTTTATCAGTTCATTGAACGATTAGCACAAAGTTCTGTAAAGAAGAACCCAGAAGCGTGAGAGTTCCATTGTAATTCTTAGAACTTAAAAGAGTAAGGGAACTGAAAAATAAGCCTGAATTGTGCAATCACAACTACGGCTCAAACTTTGTCAGAAATTATAAAGAATGTTTGCTTTTTAGTTTTATCATCTAATTTGAATGCATATTTTAAAAATTAGTTTAAAAATGGGAACATCAAATAAATAAAGTTTATTGTCTTCACGAGTAGAACATATGATATGAAATAGCTATTTTAAAAACCTTACAACTGTTAAATCTTTTTGAATTGCTTTTGGTGAGATCATAAGTAATGAGAAGTGGGTTTCATTCCAGCAATTCAATGCCCTGATTAATTAATTATGTTTAAAGACCTCCTGGCAGGGAAGTACAGTGACCATTGATCTCCAGGATATATGTAAGGCAGTGAAACTGTATCCAGGGGGAGCAATTTTAATACATCAGTGAGTCGAGATCTTGTACTTGGAGCCACTGGTAGCTGGCTGTCCACTGTGCTAGCGTTCGCCCTGCCTTCCGTTAGTCTGCTGTCTGACAGAGGTCTCCTGCTATGGTGTATATGTGTCTCCTCCAAAATTCAAGTGTTGCCAAGGGAGTAGTTTCAAGAGGTGAGTCTATAAGAGGCGATTAGGCCGTGGAAGCTCCTCTCTTGTGAACAGGACGAGGTTGCCCTGATTAAAGAGCTTGATGTAGAATTTAATTTCTCCTGACCTCACACTTTCCTTCCTGTGAGGATGAGCATTTCTCCCTCTGGAGGCTCAGGAGGAAGCCCTTACCAGCCCCCAGCTGCTCATCCCTCATCTTGGCCTTCCCACACTTCAGAATAGTCTGACATAAATTTTTGCTCTTTTTTTTTTTAAGGTTTTTCAAGACAGGGTCTCGCTTTGTGGTTCAGGCTGGCCCTGAGCTCAGCCTCAAGCTCACATCACTGCAATCCTCCTGCCTCTGCCTCCCTAGTGCCAGGATTACAGGCGTGAGACACCATGCCCAGCGCTGTGGTATGTGGTACTGATTGCTGGTGGGCGTGAGTCTCCACACCCAGTATTGTTATGTGGTTACCAGGGATCGAACCCAGGTCCTTGTGCTTGGAAGACAGGCACCAGAACCACTGAGCTAACTCTCCGGCCCAAGTTTTTGCTCTTTATACGTTACCTAGTCCCTGTTTTAGGGGAATGAGTGGACAAAACGTATTTAGCTGTTTATAAAAGAAGAGATAAGAGCTCCATTGAATTTTATAGTTCATCAAGTTTCTTTCTGTCATATATCCTTATCTGTTCATTGTTCTGTATCCTCAGGACACTAAGACAAAAATACATTGAAGCCGTTAACTCTCAGATGGACCAACATTCTCACGCTTCATTTGTCTGGCCCCGAAGAGCTGCTAAGTGGTACCTTCAGCCCATGGCCTCCAGCCAGTCCTGCCCGCCAGCCCTCGAAAGCTCTTCCTTCCTCCTCACTCTTTCTGGGGTAACATTTCTCCCAAGCCGCACCTACTATGGGAGACAGTATCAATCTCAGTCCCTGATACCTGCTAAGAAGAAGACCCAAAGCTAACAGAAGTGACATGGTGTGGTTTTTAGCCAAACATACCCACAGCGCCAGGCACCCGCCCAGCACAGGTCTGCACCATACTTCTGTCTGTTCCTTGGATGCTTTCACAATTAAGCAGGTGACAGGGGGGTGGGGGGGGCTCACTTCTCTGTCTCACTCGATCCTCTTTTGGTTTATGGAAAACGCCAGCCTGGATCTAGGTACCCAGGTCCCATCATCCCTGGAAACCTGTGAGTTATGACGATCCATCTCTCAGATACTTGGATGGCTCAAAGGCTTCCGGGCATCAGGCAGGAAGAGCACCTTAGGCCTGGCTGGACGATCCTGGCTGTGAATGTTTTACCACAAGAAAACTGAGACTGTTCGTGCCTTTCAGGGTCTCCATGAAGATGCGCCGAGATGCCCTGTGATCAGCCCTTGCTGAGCTCATGCCAACCAGTTCATCTGGAGGAGCTGCTCTTACTAGCTAGGAAAGAATGCCTTTCCCGGAGGGTCTGCACATTTCCTGTTAGCATTTACAAATCTCAGCTCTCACCCTGCGGAGTCCGGGTTGCAGTGTGCGTAATGGCCACTGCACACGCCCAGATTTGCGGATCGGTTTCCTTTGGTGACTCTCACAGAGCTGGCAGCTCTGCCATTCAAAGGCTTCACTGTCTTTCTGTGACTCTGCAAATTCAGCACGGAGCGGAAGAAGCCATGAAGCAGAGACTGCGCGCAGACGGCCGGGCGCAGCCTCACTGAGCCTGAGTAAACGTGCGCGAGGCCGTCAGCATTCATTTCTCTTGTGCAGACAAAAGAGGCCTCACAGGTGGAACATGACAAAGCAAGAATTGGGCCCTTTTCTGCTTGGTTCAGAGCCTACACTTCCTCCTCTTATCTGTGTTCTGGGCTGAGATGAGCAGAAAGAAGCAGCAGTGAAGACCTTGCACTGGGGCCGGAGCCCACTGGGATGGCCCTGAGGTAGCAGAGGAGCTGGTAATGGCCAGAGTTCACTGCGCGAATCAGAAATGCACAGGAAGTGGATACTCACCGGAAGTCAATGTGGAGCGTTCCCTGTGCTCAGAAGCTGGGGGATCAAACGGAGGGTCCTCTTCTTTGCCTTCCTCAGTCTGCCAGGGGCCAGACCCTCCTATCTCCCCAGCGCTAATGTGCCCCCAAGGGCGGCAGCATCCAGGGGGAAGGCTGTGAGAGTAATCGGAGAACCAGGGCGGAGCCCTGGGAGCCCGCTATGGTGAGAGTACAGTCTGTCCTCCTGGAAACTCAGGTTTGGGTTTGATTCCTCAGGGCCCCAGCGGCGGGCGTGGGGTTTAGTGGCAGGGGTTTGGGTCATGGGGATGGAGCCTCTTACGGGACTGGGTTGGTCACTTCTGGGTGCTGTTCTAAGTGCGTCCCCCTTCCTGTTCTCTTTCTTTCACAAGGACCCACCTGTCTTTCCACTTTCTGGGGTGAGCTGACCCACCAAGAAGCTCCCTCCACACATGGTGCCTGATCTAGAACATATTAGCTGCCAGAATTGAGCGCTCCATTAACAGAGCTGTACTTTGTGTGTTGGTCAGTCTCAGCCTCACTCTGTCCTGTGACAGCAACAGAAAGCAGAGGAAGAGAGCGCTCTTCTAGGACAGGCCCGAGAGCTGCCTCGCCCCTTCTCCCGCATGAGGACGCAGCATGAAGTCGCCATCTGTGGTCCGGAGAAAGGTGCTCCCCGGAGCCCGGATCTGCCTTGATCCAAAGTGGCTGCTAGCAAGCACGGTGGGAAGGCGGCCTCCGTGGTCTATAAACCATCCTGTTCACAGCATTTTGTCACAGTAGGGAACAAAGCTCATACTCTCAGAGACGCGGGCGCCTGTAGGACGGTACCTCCACTTCTTAGATTTCGGTTCCCACTGTTCAGCTCCGGAGGTGGGGGCATGATGGGTCTGATTCCTGCATCTCCTTGTCCAGTCTTCTAAATTCTAATCATCTCAGTCTCTGCACTTGATTCCCTCATTCGAGATAGGTAGAAGCTTTCCGTGTGTTCTATGTCTGCCTTATCAGCCTCTTGAACTTTTTCAACCTCATACTCATTTAACTGATTCTGAACAGTACTTTTCTCTGCTATCACACCTGGTGCGATCTCTGTTTTCCTAAGCGACCTGGGCTGGTACTCTTACTTTCTTTGCATATAAAATCGCAGCAAGAGATCTTCTGGGGTTGACATATATTGTCACCTCCCATTCATAAGGGACAAGCTGATAACCTCTTTTGTCTATGTGGCCCCCATGTGAGAACCAGTAAAAATTCTGTTTGGGAAGCACAGCTAGTTCCCAGGTTGTGGTCTTTGGCTGATTTAAATGTCACTTCGCAATCCTAGACCTCTCTTGCTCTGGTCTCAGGTAGGATCCTAATCCCTAGTACTTAAAAATGTGAGCTTATTTGGGGACAGGTAACTGCAGATATCATGTGAGAAGATGTTTCATTCTGGAGTAGACAGGCTCTGAATCCATTGACCGCTGTCCTCATGAGAATGGGAGACAAGGCTGTCTAGTGACAGAAACTGGGGCTTGGATGAGGCATCCGTAACCGCACAGTGTTGAGAGGCCAGTTGTCACCAGCTGCTAGAAGGAGACACAGGACAGATTCTGCCTTTGAGTTCTCAGAACTTAGTCTCACCCAGTCTTTGACTGTATGTCTCTGGTCTCAGGAATTGCCAGAGAACAGACAGCTGTGACTCGAAGCCACACAATGCAGGCTTCGTCATAGTCATCCAAGAACTCACTTGTGCAGTTCCCTGTGGGGTGACTGTGAGCCATAAGTGACTGTGGACTGACCTACTTGGGACCTGACACCTACAAATAATTAGTGAAAGGGAGTTGTCCTCACAGCTGTGACTGACCTGCCGTTAGCCTCTTATTCAGCTGCCGACAAAGCTGGTGACACAGTCACATTCTGAGGTTGACCAAATGTCCCCTCCTTAATGACCAGTCAGCAGAGGACCTGATTGAAAGACCTTTCCAGCTCCTGATTCCTTGGCATTGATGCAGGCTCCTGTGGCCCTTGGATCCCAGTTCCCCTTCTTCTTCCATGTCTCTGCCTCGCTTTCCTCCCAGGACTGTCCCCAACTCCCTACACGTGTACATCTCTGAGCCTGGTTCCTCTGAGCCTGCTCTCTGTTCATCTGTGATAAATAGAAAGATTTGTGTTGGAGTTTTGCAAGCACAATTTGCATACACTGAAATGATGGGGGAAAATGGAGTGTATAAAAATTCTTGAGGTTTAAAATAATCATTATATAACCTGCTGGTTCAACCTTATCAGTTATCCATAGGAACAAGCTGATGACCCCCTCTGTCTAGGTGACCCCCACATGAGAACCAGTAAAAATTCTATTTAAGAAGCACAGCAGGTTCCCAGGTTGTGGTCTTTGGCTGATTTAAATGTCACCTTCCAAATCCTAGACCTCTCTCGCTGTGGTCTCACGTAGAATACAATGTTTACCAATCTGAGAACATGCAGCACAAGAATCTTTAAAGGAATGAACTAAACAAGGCTTCATGCAAAAGAGATGCTATTTTATTTGGGCACGTGGAACCCTCTGTTGATTATGGGAGACAGTCAATTCCCAGAAGCAAATAATGAAAACATCTGTGAGTTTATTCCTGTATACGCTCCATTTTAAAGATGCATTTAAAGTCATTTGTGATGCAGTCATAGATCTGAATGCTTGGAGTTCCAGATTTTCTCCTTAATGAAATAATGATTTCCTCCTGTGCACCCTGTGCTCGTTTACATGGTAATTCACAGGTACAATACTAGCACTCACATCACAAGTTAGCACAGGGGTCCCTCCCTTCAGGAGGAAGCGTAGGTGTCTACTGCTTACTCTGCAGATGGCCTATGGAGGGAAATGTACAAGGGTGTTCTAAGTACTTAGACTGAGGGAAAGAAGGGATTCTCAAATGTCCTTGCCCTTTTACCTACATTTATTCAGCTTCTTCAAGAAAGGGAAATTAGAAATGAGTAAATGGTAGGCATGCGGCACAGGGTAGCAGCCTCTGAGCACTTTCTGTGAGCTTCCTTTTGTGTTATCAATCTGGACTCATGTTTTAATAAACACTAGTAAAGGGAATACATAATGATAAAAAGCATGAACTCACTAACACTTTGAAGTTCTTTTGTGCTATACATCTCTGTAGCATCTATGTATTTTGGAAACATGGACTCCGACATTGCTCAGCATTCTGAGGACTGAGCTCGGCCAAAGGGAAGAAGGGACTTGGTCTCCTGTCCAGACTGTTGCACTAATGGGCGGTGTGACCTTGGAGGATTCACCTTTCAGTGTTTCCACTTCCTCTCTGCAAACTGTGAGTTTTAGGAAACCTGTTCATGTCAGTGTGCCCTCCCACGAGTCTCCTCCCAGTTCTGGGCCCTGACCTTTTGCACACAGCGATTCTCTAGCTCCAACGCACTGTTTCTACCTGCTGTGCATGTAAACTGCTTGCCCTGCTCTCTGCCTGGGAATAGCTAGTGGACATAGCAGCAGGAATCGGTTGCTCCTGTGAACACCGAATTAACCAAGGCAGTTACTGTCCGTGTGGCAGTGATGGCTGGTGTCTGAGCCCCGGGGTTCCTAGGCTGGGCCGCTGGTCACTGAGAAGGCCATCAGTTGTTGGTGCTGTGTCTGCTCTTCCCAGACCTCTCTGGGGCAGACCGTGTGCTGTACTCTCCTCCCTGCCACGTGCACACATTTACCTACCACAGTGAATCCCATTGCCCCCTTGGAGTTCCTGCTGTGGCCCAGTTTTCTTACTGTAGATAAGTTCCTGTAGCCCTTCTTCACCTCTTTTCTGGCTGGAGGCGTCAGGTCTTGTCTCAGTACCCAGATGGTGCAGGGCCAGGGTTCCAAGATGGTCCCAACTCCACAGTTCACTCCGAGAGTGTTTGGATTTCACATCCAGAATAAGTTCTTCTTAACTCTTTGTATCAACACTGAAAACTTACAGAGAGCTTACACTCTCAAACCTTGTCAAAATTCCTATGTAGCAACTTATGAAATGTTTTAATTCTATACTGTCCTTCTTAAGCCATGTATGTTAGTTTAAAATTATGGTTATCTGCATAAATTTCATTTCAAGAAAATTGTGTGCTGATGCTTTTGATGATCAGTAGCTTATTGTACACTTGAAATGAACCTTCTTCCACTGAGGATTATTGATTTTGGCCATATTTCCATCAAGTTCAACTTTGCGTATGTGACGTGTTCTTCCCCTTGTCAGTTGGTGTGTGCACCGTGTAACAAGTGCATTCATCGTGGGGTGTTGGCGTGTGCATGTGGTGTCTTGGTCCTTGTGCTCCGTCTTCTTCTCTCTTCCCACTTGTCCCCCCTTTCTGGGTAGAGATGTAACTTCTTTGACCCTTTTGATAACTTTGCAAATTATTGACAAACTATATTACATCACTATTTAGCCTTCATCATTCTTCCAAAGTAGTAATTTAGAAATAAGGATGGTAATAGTAATTTTAAATTGAATCTAATTAATTTTTGAAGGATTTATGCTAATTCAAAAGAGAATTTAGAGCAATTTTTCCAAGAAATAATACTTTCTTTGTTCACTGGGCTTACTAATTTTGTTGTTACCATCTCATATTCTATGAATCCATCTAGAAATTTAAAAAAATATATAATTAATTTTAAATTGTATAGAATGCAATGAAATGCCTAAGGATAAAATTAATAGACTGTTGTAATACACCACCTACCAAAGTCTCAAACTAACATGTTAAGAGAAATTAAAGATTGAAAGTAGGTATGTGGAGTAGAAAACTCAAACTTGTCAGAACATTAATTTCCTTCAAACAGATCTATAACATTTTTGTATTTTAATCCATATATATATTTAATTGAATATTTGCATATTTTGATTTTAATGGGAATTGTATAAAATTCTTAGATCATTTTAAGGAGACAATGTATTGAATCTTCTAGTTCATAATTATTTAAATTTTCACTAGTAATTTTGTGCTTTCTGTACAAAGGTCTTGTGTTTTGGTATATTATGAATAATATATTTTACAATTTTTATTTTCTAATCATCTCTGTTACTATAAAATCCAGCAAACTTCTCAAATATATTTGTTAATTTTGATATTGTTTTAAATGCATTTACATTTTTTTAAAAAACAATCATGTCTTGGAATAAAGAAATGATAGCTTGTGGTTTTTCTTCAATTTTTATATTTAAACTTTTTTTCTTTTTTTACTCAGCGATCTAAAATTAATGTTGAAATTTAACAGATGAGATTGGTGTGATCTAGATCTCGCGTGTCTCCCAAGGGCCGGCTCCCGCGGAGCTGGGCTCTGGCACGTGACCGGATCATGAGAGTCAGCTTCTCAGTGACTTCACCTGTGGACTCATTTATCCACCGAATCCATGGCAGTTAGCGCTGAATCCCGGAAACGAAGTCGTGTTCCCAGCCTCTCCCCTCTGGCTGCCTCACTATCAGCCCGTGGCTGTGGCAGGGTGAGCAGCGTCCTTCTGCTCCACAGGTCTGCATGAGGCTGGCCGCACCACTGGCGGAGGAGCAATGGAGCCAGCCTGCCCCGGACACGACCTCCGACCCATGAGCAAAATCAGTCTTCCCTCCTTGAAGTTTTCATTGTCTGGCATTCTTACAGAGATGGGAACCTAATTTACAGAGTAGCTGTGAACCTCTTGGCCTCTTTCCTGGCCAAATGGATAAAGCTTTCAATATTCTACAGTAAGGAAAGGCTGTGCACTGGAGGTATGTTGTGCATACACTTTATCAAGTTAAGCGGTATTATACCAGCTAGCAGTTTCACCATAAAATGTTTTTAATTTTATCAAGTGCTTTTCTGTGACTACTGAGTCAAGCATGTATTTCCCCTCTTTATGATGTTGATCTTGTTAAATTCAAGGATTATATTTTCTTAGGCTAAATTAACCCAACATTTTTACCAAAATCTGCTATGATATGTTAAGTTTCTAATATATCTTTAGTGTTTAGTTGTTGGATTTTACTTTGGATTTTCCATTTATTATCAGAACTAAATTACAATTTTATTTTTTTCATGTTCTGTCAGAACTTAATATCAGTCCTATGGGTTTTCTAAAACAATTTGGTTTCCTCTCTCATTATTTTCTGGAAGAATTTATCCAAGATTGTTGAAATTTATTTCTTAAATGTTTGCAAAACGTAACTGGTAAAACTGTAAATCTTGAGAGTCCTTTAATAAATGTATGTAACTATTCAGATTTTCCTTTTCCTATGTATTTTTGTTTGTTTGTTTGTTTTTGTTTAGGTTTTTTTGAAACAGGGTCTCGCTTTGTAGTTCAGGCTGGCCCTGAGCTCAGCCTCAAACTCACATCACAGCAATCCTCCTGCCTCTGCCTCCCGAGTGCTGGGATTACAGGCGTGAGCCACCACGCCCGGCACTGTGGTATGTGATACTGGTTACTGCTGGGCATGAGTCTCCACAACCAGTATGGTATGTGGTTACCGGGACTGAACCCGGGTCCTTGCGCTTGTGAGACAGGCACCAAAACCACTGAGCTAAATCCCTGGCCCCTTTTTCTATGTATTATCTTTTGTTTTTAGAAATAATTTTTTCCTGAAAATTTTTGTTTTGTCTGAATTTTCAAATTTCAATATTTTCTATAATATCTTTATTCTTTTAATATATGTAAGAACTCTATAGTTATTCCATTTTCCCTTCTTGATATCAGTATTTAGTTCCTCATTTTTTATTATTCTTGCAAGAAATTTAATTTTGCCTTCTAAAAAGATACAAGTGGCCTTTGTGATTCTTTTTTTTTTAGTTGCTATCTTCATAATTTTATTCCTTTATCTTGGGGTGTTTGCTTTGTTGTTCATTTTCTAACATTTTTGAACTGGAAAAGAGTAGTGTGGGTCAGCTCAGGTTCCATGTGAGGAAGCGAAACCTGACCCCTGCCAAGTCTTCTGGAAGAATGAAAAGTGAATTACATGTATATCAAAACCTAAAAGTGAAAGAGCACAAACACTTCAGAGAACAGCAGAGTGAAATATCTTTCTCTTCTTGGAGCTGATGAAGTCTCTTGTGCATGACATGAAAAGCTCTGGGCATAACATAAAAGATCAATACGATGCACTACATTAAGGCTAAGAAATTTTATTCACTAAAAGACACTATGCAGGGAGTACAAAGGAAAACCACAGAGTAGGAGATGATATTTGCAAACTTCATGTTCAAAATTGATGAAGGTATCCTGTAAGTTAATTAGCAAAAGTCTGATTACCCAATTTAAAAAAATGGATATGAGCCTTAAAAGGGCATTTCATAAGGGGTAACATCTCAGTGACCATTAAACTGACAAAAACAACATTGAGGAAATGGAACCTACTCCATGTTACAATGCTCCATATCGTTCTGGAGACGGCCACCAGGCTGAGGGCCAATACCTCGTATGACGGGGGTTCTGGAGACCAGGACGCTACTTGGATACTTGATTGGTGCTGTCTCATGACCACACACTCATTGTCTGGCGATATTTCCCAAAACTGCCCCCACACACAGGGCAACCCCTGAGCACTGGGCATGGACCCGATAGAAATGGAAATACTTTGGCACAAGAGACCGACGGAGTCACAGGAGTGCTCCTCACAATCGCCCAGAAAGGAGCTCAGAAGGCCAGCAACACCAATTGGATGTGGGGGAAATTCGGTCAGTTTCCTCATCCCCGGAACAAAATTCTCAATGCCTGCAACTCAGAGGAGGCAAGGTTTATTTCAGCT